>JACXGM010003173.1:0-43261 GCA_016801145.1 Umbra pygmaea | reverse complement strand
ATAGTTTGTTGATGATATGACTATCAACAAACTATCAACAAACCATCTGTTGATAAGCAACTAATTGTGTATTTTAAGGGTAGGGGTAAGTTTAGAATATGTTTTAGGGTAATGGTTAAGGTTAGGTTTAACATAAGGGGAATGGTTAAGGTTAGGATTAGGGTTAGGGTTAGTAGATAGTTTGTTCAAATGTTGTTGACAGTATGCAGATAATATGTAGAGCATCTAGAGATGGACTCTCAAAATAAAGTGTTACCGTAAAATTTCATCCAAATATCATTTTTAAACCAGAATATTTTTAATTTACTTCTACTTATTTATTTTTTATTATAGACAATTATAGACAGTGCTACTTGAATATCTGCAATCTGCTACAATGAAACATACCTATGAAGTTAATTGTTATCACTGCTACACACAGTGGAATTGTAAACAACTGGCATGTCCTTCAAGTGTTTGCAAACTGTGATTACCGGTAGATTGTGCCAATGTCTTCTTATTATTGTTGAGAAAAATGAATTTAACAATATGATTTTCTTTAAAAATACACTCACTCTTCTGCTCTAAGATGGGGTCCTCTGCTTGCAAAAGAAACGTTGAAGTTCCCGCGAGGCATCTCTATCCACAGACTTCTACACCTGCGGAACATGATGCAGTTACTGTTATAAACTTTACGAAATCGTCATTACACCTTCAATCCAACATTATAGCATGACAGAAATCAGATCAATAAAACGCAGACAATGTTGTTGTAGTTTAGGATTTTCTATCATGATTTGCCACCTTTAGGATTTTAACTGAAGTTTTCCTTTTGGAATTCTACGTAAAGTATAATACAGGTTATATGAAGCAATCCAATAAGATTATTTTTGGTCTTTCTTATAAGATTTGGAACCAGATTTCTACTAGACTTGTCTACAAGAATTTTAATAAGAATCCTGTTTTATAGTTTGAAATCATGATATAAATGATTGTTTAACTACTGAAATTCCAAAGCAATTTTGTCAGAAGACATTTGAAGATATTTTACAAATAATACTTTCTTACTTTCTAAACGTAGCTAATGTTATTGCAGTTAGCCAGTGTAACTGTACAATAACATATTTGTGACAAATATTGCAAATATATTAAATATAATCAAATTAAATTATCAATTTGAAAAAAAAAATATTGCATACAGTGTATTCATAGGTGGAAAAACAGAATGAATCTTTCCGTCAGTTAAATTTGTTAATGTAGACAAAAATAAACATCTTACCAGGATAATTAAATTATCGAATCCGCTCGTTAGCAATTGCTCCAGCGCTGTTTCCCAAAGCTCCCAGCCGGTTTTTTATGCTTTAATCTCGCACTTGAGAAACTGTTAGATCTGTGAGGGTTGAACAGAAATTCTTATGACGGTCACGGGTTCTACCGCTCATACTTAAACCATTGAACTGGACTAATTACCGTGAAACCCCTGCAGACCGAGAGACCGAAAACAAACCTCTATTGTGGACTCGTGAAACTGTCTGCTGACTGTCTGACTTGGGGGTCAGACTCAATCATCTGCAGGCCCCATTCTCCACATTTTTCAATTTTTTTATTCTTATTATGGTAAATCACATTTTATATAGGGTAATGATCATAAGAGTAGGTGTCATTTATGAATGTATTTTTATAAATAATTATTGTAATTTAATAAAATTGCTCATTTGAACATTCCCCTGTAACACCGAAATGAAATCCTTTGGCTGTAAAGGTCAATGTTCAAGATATCAATTGAATGTTATGAAGTTACATTACATAGAATTATTGCTGTATATAAAATGTTTTGGTACTTGTGGGTTTTCTCTTTATTTTATTTTACACAATCACAATACAGTAGAACGGATTAGGCGTGACTTTACTGAATTTATGGTTAGGATTAAGTTTGGGGTTAACATAAAAATACAATCGCCTGTCTAGAGAAACAAATGGAAAAGTGGCGACAGATAACCGAAAAGTACATTTTGTATTGTGCCTTGGCTTTCCTGTTGATGGTTTAAGACGCCCGTCGTAGTTGCATTACATAGGAATGGTCTGTAGGGCGCACAATAATACTACCTTATGGTTCATGCAGTTTACATGCCTCTAGATAATTATTATTTCTATATAATTATTAAATCCACTGCAAATATAAAAAGAGAATATTTGATATTTCAACAGTGCATATAATGGGCATGAAAGGAAGTTGTAACATGTTGTAACAATAGCCTACATATACGTATATAAGGGTAATATTCGAAATATTTGTGTACGAAAAATAATTGCCCACAATCTGACGATAGCTAGGAAATTATTAATTATTTTAAAATAGAACGAAGATATTAAAATGGGTCAGACATGACAATAAGATTTATTCACTGGGAATATCGATTGTTCTTTATTTTACCACCATCCCCTTCCTCAAAGGGAAAGAGAAGTTTGTCCCTCTTCCTTATCCGTCCATGTTTGCAGAAGCAACGCTTACTTGCTGATGTAGCAGTGGCAAAGATGGAGAGTGACACCACTATTAGGAGAATAAAGTCATTCGGAAAGAAAAACAATGAAATAAATAGTGAATCTAAAGATCAATGTGGAACAAACGGCTGCAGTGAGGTGAAAAAGAAACCCGAAGTGAGCTTATACTTGCTACACGAAGGCGTCGGGGTGGCTCTGGTCACTGTATTTATTGTGGCACTGTGGGGACTCGTTCATTTATCTTTACAGCAGCTTGTCATTGGAAGATCTACTGGGGAGTTTAACGCTGTCAGGGCAAGGTAAGTGCTCGTCCAGGTGTTAATGTATTTTCAAATCCCATGTTGCATTATCGTTTTTTCACGAGATCACTTCCAGATTGTAGACCATAAAAACCACGGTGCACAAATCAACCTTTCCTCTACTTGTTAAATCAGTTGTCCCACCTCCGCAAAATGCCACCAGTAGGTATTGCATTGAAAACAAGTTAGAAACAATAGGTTTGCTATTGAGATTGCTGTCGGTTATAGACTGTTAGTTGCGGAGGAGAGTGAAATTAAAAACAAGGCTTCAGAGGATTTGTGGTCTTACAATAAACAAGTGATATTTCTGAAATATCGACGTTTTAATTTTCACATTCTTCACCTCAGGCTGATTACGTTCACTGAATTCACTGGATATCATATAGTTGCGTTTACTCTAACAAAGTGACAAACCTGTGCAGGTGATCAGACTGTCTGACTGAACCCGTGAGGTATACAATATTGAAATATCTCAGTATTGATATCAACAGACAGAAATCGACTAGTTCTCCTATTCATGTGCTAAATTGAAGGGTGCTAGTATGACACATTATCTGTCTTACATTAAAACAGTTGCTATTTTGTTAACCAAAAACCATATTAGCAAATCCCTGAAATCCTGCTTTTTGACACCCCTACATATAATATACATAGGAGCATGATGAATGTCTTAACTGTGACACATAGGCTATATTACATTAGGGGATCATACAGATATGATAACTAGGGTAGATTTATCCTTTATCTGGCTCCAGCTATACAGACATTTTTATTTTTTTGTGGAGATAGGGAAGTGAAAAGTTCCACAAATAGTGTTCTAGCAAATGTGTATAAAAATCTATGTAAAATGTTATATCACCTGGCAGGTCATAGGACAGTTCATAATAACTTGCCAAACTCATACAGCCCTCTGTGCAGTAGTGGATGTGTTTATCACTAAAGGTGCTGGTAATACAGAACAACAATTATCAGTGGCCAGGAGAAGTCAGGGATTTTCATGTCAATATGAAACTGCTATAGAGGTACTTTGGAGTGTCAACTTCCCACTGGTGTCAAATGGCCTAATCTGATTATGGGAGGGAGCTTATTGTAGCTGCCAGATTTGTGTGAAAACAGAAAAAGCGGAAAGGAAACAGGAAATGCCTTTCTTTGCAATGACTACACTAGTTATAGTAGGTGTGTGTTGTGCTTTTATAACTAGACTTTCAACAGCTAATACAAGACACCATATCCCACTTCATAAACGTTGCCATGCAGCTTCATAGTGTTGCTTTTATTAAAATGACTATGCAAAACAGATTAAATGCATCAGTTAAAGAAAATATGATTATACCAGTCCTATTAATCCTTTTGTACATTTAGAAGTTACAGAGTAACCTTACTTCATTAAAACCCCTAACATAGAAACTTCAGAAGGGAATTGAGTAGCTTGTTACCTACAGCCAGGTCATATGAGCACTCAGACTACAGGCCCAGTCTGTCATGAAAATTCCTCAATTTATATGCTGACGCAGCATGCCTTGTGTCTTGCACCAGGAATCACCTGGAGCGCATCACCAGTGTTGGGCCCCGTCCTGTGGGCAGCCGAGAAAACGAGGTCCTAACGGTAAACTTCCTCCTGGAGCAGATCGATCACATCAAGGCCAACAGTGCTTCTGGTCCACACTCTATCACAGTGGACATCCAGAAACCCACGGGCTCCTTCAGCATCGACTTCCTGGGAGGATTCACTTCTTACTATGATAAAGTGACCAACATCGCTGTCCGACTAGAGCCCAAGGCCGGTGCTCAGCACCTCATGCTGGCCAACTGCCACTTTGACACGGTGGCCAATAGTCCAGGTATAGTACAACACGACACATCGTTTTTTGCTTCTAAATTAATCCCACCTCGTGGCATGAACTGAAATACAGACATCGACACAGGGCCAAAAAATGTACAGGGTAATTTTGTGCTGAACGGTGTGTACAATATTTTGGAGGTTGGAAAGCGGTGTCCTGTGTTGGAAGTTTTCAATCTTTATCTGTGGTGGGGGGGTTGTCAAACCTCTCCATTGGGACCCCCAGACATTTCAATCTATTTTGGCTTAGCCCTGAACCCATGCTCCAGATTCACTAATCAATGTGGAATCAGGTGTGCTAGCTCTGGAACAGTTCAAATTTGGGACACATACTGGCACATCACTGTTGTGTGATGAGACTCCCGTAGCAAGAAACTGAGATGATTTGCCAATTGCTGATGCCAATTTAAAGGCAAAATACCCGCCGATCTATCAGTGCATCCCAAGTATGATGAATAAGTAGTAAGTAGAACAATCCTGGAGATAACATTGGTTTTGACACTTTTTTTGCAATATTATAGAGGCCCTACATTTTTACATTATTTTCTTAGCAATATTACAGAGGCCCTAAATTCAAACAACAACAATCCATGGCAATGACAAAGCTTTCCTTACTTTCTGTTTGGTTTATCAAATCGTATGTCCTACTAGTGCCGTTGCTTTACTGAAAAGGATATCAAGATGACATGTAAGGCAGAAGTTGTCAGCTGTATGACCGATGATGACGGAGAAGTTTGTTATTTAGGTCAAGAGAGCAAGCAACCGTTCAGTAGTGGTGTACAGTAGCCTAACCAGAGTTGAGCTTGAAGTCATGTTAGTTCATACTGTAACATGAAACGCGTGATCAGCACATTTGTCAAATGTCTGCTCATCATCACGTCCATGCTACACGTAGGTAGTGTCCAATTACACGCCATGAAATGTTATTAGATGGCCATTATAGCCATGGTAATGGGAGAGGACGAAACACACTAGTGTTGAAACATGGTGCAAACAATAAATAGTATCAGACAATGTGATGTGCCTACAGAAAGAAAGCGTCCAATCAGAGGAATGGATGAGAAACGGGAAGGTGGAGGGTTTATTCATAGAACAGTAGGAAGCATAGACTAACGACATAACACTGGCACAAAACCAGGGAATTTAACCCCATACAGACATTTCCTTTATCTTGCTGGCCTCCACCTTTTCAGACAGAAATAGCACATCTGGAATTCCAAAAGATTCAAGTTGGGTAAATGTGTGTTGTTGTCCCTTATGCCACAGCTAAGAGTGTCCTCCTTGGTCTGCTTACTGCCTCATACCAGATGGAAGTGTCTTTTTTTGAATGGAGTTAACAGCAACTGTTGGCCACACCAATTGGTAAAACATTCAGCAGAGCATTTGGCAATTTGGATTTTTCCTTGGTTTACTCTTTTTGCAAAGTCTTCTGGTGCTCACAAGGATAGTAAAACAAGCCTTATATGTGCAGCTACACACAGACATGCACACACTGTTCCCAATTGTTGCTGAGGGAAACAATGTGTGATCTGTTCAGTTGACAGTATTAGTCGTGGCAGGACACTGCAGTCTCAGTCCGGCTCCAGCTGAACAACCCACCATGTTCCCGGCTCTTTAACTAACAGGCCGGCCTGCTTTCAAAGCTGGATCATATGACTCTCTCACACTTCCATGACATGGCCACACTCTTATAAGACTCTGTCTCCCACTCTTCCATGACATGGCCACACTCTGAGCAAGCTGCTGAAAATGGTACCTGTGTGACTTTGTGTTCAGGATATGAATCTCCATGTCTGTTACTACTTCAGGCACTGACATAACCAGTTTTTCCTGGAGCTCACCCAGCCTTTTACTTTCTAGCTACTTACTGTATGTGTCTGCAAATTTACACAGTAAATTTCCTGACAACACAGACTGTTGTCTTTCAATTGCTGACTCGTTCGCTACATGTTTTAGTCTGAGACTGAAAAAAGTCAAACATATTTATTAGCATTTGGATCATTTTGAGTATCAAAGCAAGTGAAAATATTAATTTTTTACACATTTTGTGGCTCTTGTCTAACTAACTAGTTTCTGGCACAAATCATAAATTCTACCTCAGTAGCAGGCAAAGACTCAGCTGTGGGCTTATTTTGATGCTTGAAACATAATTATAGTAATTCCGAAAACATTAAAAATGTCAATTTTTTACCTGATTAGATTATTGTTATTATATATGTATTTATTCAGGGGGAAAATATATATTTTTTAAACTTTTTTATTTATGTTATATATCTATATTGGTGTAAGTAAGCACAACTGCGTCACAGTGGTCATGGATGAAATCCTGGTCGTGCCATTTCCGACTATGTCTGTGAGGTTTGCAAGGGGAAGTGCAAATTGGTACAGCGCTGCCCTGGGTAGATGGGTAAATAGTTGGACACAATTACCTTGGCTCTCCATTCTTGTGCAACTCCTTGTGTGCAGGTCAAGCACCTGTGAATTCAGCCATGGTTGTATAGTGTGTATTTCCTCCCACTTATGTACTGGCGTAAGTCTTTCAATTTGATTGAGCAGTGTGATAAGAATTGGATGGCTTGGTGACATGTGCTTGGAGGAAGCATGTGATCTATCTTTGACCATATTGCTCTGGAGAGGGGTTGATGATGAGACAAGACTTAAATTGGGCATGGCAAATTGGGTCAAGAGAAAAATGGGTGAAAAATGTAAATAATTCCTAGTGAATCTATGGTCTTTGAACCAATGTACAGTATGCATAAAATAATATATACTGTCACTGTTGCCATTCTATCACATTTTTCATCTCTCCTGCACATTAAATAAACAAATCATTTTTTAAAAACTAACCCAGTCTAAAATCTTGTGACATTGGTGAACTGTATACAGTAGATACATGTTGGTTCAATTACACTGCTTGTTATCACGGATCCCATTGCATAATGAATGACTATTCCTGTTTATAGTTTCTCTCCTTGATATTTAAAAGAACCTGCTTGATAGGAAACCAAAGCAGGCCTCAACATCATGTTTTGGTTTTTCCTCTTCATCTGGGGCAAAGCATTGTGTGCATTCTTTTGTTTTCTGGAATACCTCTCTTCAAGATGAATATCACATTTCAGTGTGAAACAGGGAAATAAGAGAACATTTAAATTTCACCATGGAGAGATTCCCTACTGATAGTGATAGAATAAACTAGAGTGTAATTCCACCCTCAGTTTGGTGTACCAGTATATTTTAGATTTTGTGTTGTTTTTAGAAGAATACATTCTGAATAGAGAGCAATCCAAAGAGGATTAGTTGCATCAGGTTATACCGGGACATGACTTACTGCCTTTATGACATACAGGGAGACGTGGACAAAATAATGGACTGTTATTTTGAGGTAAAAAATTCACTATTACAAACAGAGCTGTTGAGGTCACCTTAGGTTGACTGCCAATTAGCAGTACGTACTAGGCCTGCACGATTCGGGGAAAAATGTGTTTTTTTTGCTTAGAATTGATATCACGATTCTCTGCTACAATTAATTTTCTCACGAAGTGTAATGTTTATTGCAAACTTGAACCATGACAAGACAAAACAAAACAAAATGGTAGTACCAAACATAGATTTTTTTTGGCACCTATTGCACATCACCACAAGCCTGAAAACATAGAGGCTTCAATGAATAAAGAAAATAAAGTACATACTGGCCATTTAAGTACAGTAGGCTACCAAAAATTAGTGACATATAACACATTAAACTAAATTTGGCCCTGATACAGGCTCTATCTGAACTCCTTGAACATGTCTGTACAAAAAAATACTTTTTTTATCAGAATCAATGTCATTTAAAATTATATCGGGAACAGGGGTGAAACGAGATGGCAATTATATAACGATTTATCGTGCATCCCTAATACATACACCGATCAGCCATAACATTATAACCAACTGCCTAATATTGTGTAGGTCCCCCTTTTGCTGGCAAAAAAGCAGCCCCATTTGCAACAAACTGATGTACTGTGTTCTGACACCTTTCTGTCAGAACCAGCCTTTTTTTTATCAATTTGAGCTACAGCAGCTCGTCTATTGAATCGGACCACACTGACCAGCCTTCTCTCCCCACGTGCATCAATGAGCTTTAGCCGCCCATGACCCTGTCGTTGGTTCATTGCTTTTCTTTCCTTGAACTGCTTTTGATAGGTACTGACCACTGCAGGCCGTGAACACCACACAAGAGCTGCAGGTTTGGAGATGCTCTGACCCGGTCGTCTAGCCATCACAATTTAGCCCTTGTCAAAGTCGCTCAAATCCTTGCGCTTACTCATTTTTCCAGCTTCTTTATTTTGTCCTCATTGTTGATGTGTTAGAAGCAGAAAATGGGCATGCATAAGGATCGAGGAAAAGTGGTTAACTGGCGAAAGGTCATGGGTGGCCAAGGCTGATTAATACATGTAAGGAGCGAAGGCTGGCCCTTGTGGTCCGATCAAACAGACAAGCTACTGTAGCTCAAATTGTTGAAAAGGTTAAAGCTGGTTCTGTTAGAAAGGTGTCAGAACACAGTGCATTACACTCTGCTGCGTATGGGGCTGCTGTTTTGGTGGTAAAAGGGGACCTACAAACTATTAGACAGGTGGTGATAATGTTACGGCTGATTGGTGTGTGTCTCAAATGTACTTTTGTTTTCAAAGCAACATGAGGCAACTAACAGAGTTTAAAGGAGACAGAGAGAAAACCGGGACAGTCATGTTTATTTACCTGCAGTTTGAACACATGATTGGCAGGGCAGGATGTGAGTCAGTCTAACAGTTTGGGTATAATATGTAGGCCTAAGTTCTGAGTATGTTGTTTGGCATTAGTGCTCAACATAGCTCTGTGTAATACACTGCATCCAGCACCTTAGGGCCTGTGGTGGAGACTTCTATGAGGCACTGTATTCCAACACAGATAAAATTGTACCTTGTCCAATATCCTTCCCAGTTAAAATGTCAACTTGGCAGCTGATTTTACTTGGGCAAACAGTTCTGATGAAACATGGCTCCAGTCTTAATGGCATCTGAGTGATTAAACTTACCACTGTGTTGCTCTTCTGATGTTAGGCATTAAATGATTACTTTTCCTTCCATTGTTTGATTAGGCATTCTGCCCACCCAGTACAAATTCCAGCAGAGCGTTCACCTTCACACACCCACAGGCGCTGTGTTCATGTGTGACCCTGTGTGTGTAACAGGTGCGAGTGACGATGCAGTGAGCTGTGCTGTGATGCTGGAGGTGCTGCACTCCCTGGCTAACCTCTCCACCCCTCTACGACACGGAGTGGTGTTTCTCTTCAATGGAGCAGAGGAGAATGTCCTTCAGGTAAGACAAACCAGCTGGGCTAATGTACTGAAACACTGGACAAGCAGTTGGGAGGTCCAGGGTGACTGGCTGGGTGGATGGACAGGGTTTAGGGGAAGGAGCCTGGGCTAGTAGATGGTTGGTTTGGAGGGATGGGTGTCTTTGTTTCTGTGTTGAAAAGACAAAAAGTAGAAAGCCTGTTTGATTTGGGCCTCCTGTCTCTCTCCCTTTCTCACTAGGCAAGTCATGGCTTCATCACCCAGCATCCGTGGGCCAAGCAGGTCCGGGCCTTCATCAACCTGGAGGCTGCAGGGGTTGGAGGCAAAGAGGTGGTGTTTCAGACAGGTAGGTAGAGATGTGGTGGCGTCAGGAGGGGTAGCATGCAAAACAGGTGGTATTTTAGGCTGTTGGTATTAGGTTTCATTAAACACTGATATATAATCAAATAAACTTACTCTTAACCTTCCAAGGAAGTTTGTTGAATTTTCATTTGCAACTTGTACCTTGAGCCCAGTGTTTGGCCCTGGGCCAGTTGGAGCAGATTTATGTAGGTGCCTGTGACTGTGTCAGCAGCTGAACAAGCTTTAGGGGACAAAATGAAGCCATGTAACACAGAACTTTAACACCTGGCAGAGATACTAATGATGCTTCTCAATGTCAGCTGGAGAGTGGTTTCAGGAAAAGCTATTTTCTGTCTACAGAAACTGGCCTACTACGGTGAATTGCTAATGCTCAGAATATGCTGTTCACTATATTTTTATTAAAACCCTAATAGCAGTGTTTGGCAATGAGCGACCCAAATTATAAAGAGGCATCAATAAACATGTTGTCCTCCTTTACTGCTGTTCATGGGGAAATACATTCTTGAGTTATACCGAGTTCTTTACAAGTAAACTACAGTGTTGTTTTGAATGAGTAGGCACATTTCCATAAAAATATTAAGTAAATCCCTAATCGGGCCACAAACTCTCAACCTCCGCATACAGAGGCTGCCAAACTGCACGTTGAGCTTTGGCAGAAACTGACGCTACGATTGAATTTCCAGAAGACAACTATGCAAGCACACCTGTTAATGGACATAAGGTCTCTATATGTGCTAATCAATGTAAATTTGACAATGTAGTTTGTCAACAGTAAAGCATGTCATTCACCAAAGTTTGCACAAAAAATACATGGTAGGGCCTGTGAAATCAGCTGTAAACCATGTGAACGAATGCACAAACAAAGACGTAGACAGAGACCTTTCCATTGTGTCAACTCCAATTCCATCAGTGGGGGACACAGTACAGTCCATATGATTAACGGCTTTACTTACATTGAAATGTTTCTGCACCTCCTGTTGAGAGACAGCAACAGACTCACTAAAAACCCCACTCCTAGAATCACCTATAGCCCTTGTTACCTTTGTTGTACTAATGATACAATGACACACACCTGGCTAGAAATCGCTGTCCAGCTCATTGTTCTTTTAGTCAACTGGAAAAGGGTGACTAGTTATCGAAAGGTCTAAAATTACAACAGTTGAAGGATGTAAATACTCTCAAATTAAGGCTGATAGTCTGCACTTTAATGTCAAATTCAATATGTACAAAGGTGAAAAAACTATACTCGTCATTGGTCAAATACTTATGGACTGCACGTTATGTTCTGTCCCCTGGCTGAGCCCAGTTGCCTACCCCGTCTACGAAGGGTCGACTGAGATTACGTCCTTGTTGTGATGTTTTCATATTTCTTACCAGTTAGTCCTTACTTGTCTCCATCAATGACACACACAGGCCCTGAGAACCCCTGGTTGGTCCAGGCCTATGTCCATGCTGCCAAACATCCCTTTGCCTCGGTGGTGGGGCAGGAAGTCTTCCAGAGTGGTGTAATCCCATCTGACACGGACTTCCGCATCTACAGAGACTTTGGAAATATTCCAGGTAGGGGGAAGATTTCTGATCTAGTCTGATTCCATGTCTACTGGCCCTCTGGCTGAAATCCACACCAACTGCCTTTACCTTATTGTAGTATGGTTATCTCAGCTCCTCCTTCAGTATGTTTCTCACTTCAGAGTAGATTCATATTTCATTAACATTCCTCTCAACCTGGGGCCGTTTTTACAGGAATGTCCATTCTAGTCAAACACTTGTCTGTTGTGTTCATATTATTATAGATTATTAAAGTAGAGCTTTGTTGATATCACTGGATCTTTTCTCTGGTGATCTGACCCTAGTATGTTTATGCTTTTGTGCGAAGGCATTGATTTGGCCTTCATTGAAAACGGCTTCATCTACCACACCAAGTATGACACACCAGACAGAATACTGACCGACTCCATCCAGAGGGCTGGTAAGTTACCCGGATATTGTGTCTAAGTGAGGAAAGAGGGCAGTTCCAGGGGATGGATGTATATCTATGTGGTACTTTGAAGTGACTGGTATTGTGCACTTTAGCTGGCTCAGCTACTTGGCTAGCAGAGCTTACCTCAGCTTTTGTTGTTCCCAGGGCAAACTTGCCAGTCACATCTAGGCTGTGCACCAGTGTTCCAGACGCTGACCTAGGAAAACAGCTTTGTCCCAGATGGTCACAAAAACCACACCCTGATGAGAACTCTAAACAGGCAACCTAACTTAGGCAGGCCTAATAAGGAAGTAAAAACTCTATTTTTCTCACTCTCGCTTTCTTTCTCGCTCTCTCTCTTTCTCGCTTTCTTTCTTGCTCTCTCTATCATTTATATATATAAATATAAATAAATTAAATTTTCTTTATTGGCACAAATGTTTAGGTCAAACAACGTTGCCAAAGCGGTTCACAGCAAAATCACTTTAATCAATTCAATGTATCAATTCAATGAATCAATTACAAGTAACAACAACAAAAACAACAAATATGGATAGAACATAGTCTACAAATAATTATTTGCAAGATTCAACAGGCCATGCAGCGAACAATGAGTACAAAAATTTGCTGATTCACACACTGTGACACCGGGACACATACCGGTACTTGGTGGAAAGATTTGCCGTATGTCCTTCATTTAGGATAGTTGTTAATTTTTTTAAATCTTTAAGTTCTTTGAAGTCTAGTAATAAAACATTTAATGTCTCAAAATACTGCAATCTTATTCTTCTATATTTATTACATTTCAGAACAAAGTGTGCCTCTGTCTCCACCTCACCTGTCGTACAGTGACCACACACGCTATGTTCTTTTGGTAACCAGGACTTTTTGTCTCCCTTTTTCAATTTCAAGGGTGTGGTCACTGAGTCTGTACTTGGTAAGAAGCTGCCTCTGCTTGATATCCATGACAGTAGAGAGATATTCAGCCATGCCATAATCTCTGTTAAGGGCCAGATAGCAGTGCAGTTTGTGTTGGGTTCTTGTCTCCTTCCAATTTGTTTTTCTCTAATGTTTGTTTGTAAAGCAGTGCTGGTCTAAGAAAGGTGTGTGTTACATCATGGGATGTGTCAGTCCCAGGACCAGCTGGCATACGGGACTCTTCAGGTTTTAGCTCTTGGGTTTTAAGAGCTTTGAATTCAAGGGGGTCTTTGGGACTTGACCTGAGTTGCATCAGATATTTTAGTGCTCTTTTTTGGGGTATCTGTTGTCAGTGGAAACCACCCTAATTCCTCCCAACATGCATTTGTTGGGGTTTTCCTTTGAATGTGTAGGATATTTCTAGAGAATTCTGCATGTAGGGTCTCTATGGGATGCTTTTCCCATCTATTGTAGCTATGATGACTAAGTGGACCCCAAACTTCCATAGAGAGAAATCGACTTAATAATATTGTGAATTATTCTACAGCAGATTTTAATTTCTATACTAATATTAGAATATTTATATATTCTCAGTTCTAACAGTATTGTTCTAGCAGGTCTAGCTGCTTCTGTGGTCTCTTTTGTGGATGACAGCAGCACCACGTCAACTCCTTTCCTCTGGGTAAAAAAATGTGTGTCACCAATTTTAATGCTGCACTTGTTTTGGGTGTACATTGTTTTGACTGTGTCATATACCCTTCCTCCTATACCAGTTTGGAGAATTCTGTAATAGATTCCATTGTGCCAAATAGATACCTCTGTGTTATTGGAGTCAGATTTGGAGTGAGATTTATCCTTGACCTGAGAGACAAGGCCAGAAGGCCCTTCTATGCCATCAAAAACTACATAAAACTTGACATCCCACTTAAAATCCTCCAATCAGTCATAGAACCCATTGCCCTGTATGGCTGTGAAGCCTGGGGACCACTCACCAACCAAGACTTTGTGAGATGGGATAAACACCCAACTGAGACTCTGCATGCAGAATTCTGCAAATGTATTCTCAGAGTCCAACGCAAAACCCCTAACAATGCATGCAGAGCTAAAGTGAGACTATATCCACTAATCATCAAAACCCAGAAAAGATCAGTGAAATTTCACACCCACCTCAAACAAAGCAACTTCCAAACCTACCATAACAAAGCCATAATATACAGAGAGCAGAACCCAGAGAAAAGCCCCCTAAGAAAACTAGTCATGGGGCTCTGTCCCCAACAGACCCCACAGAGCCCCAGGAGAGAATCAGACCCAACCAAATTATGAGAATACAAAAAGAAAACTACCTCACAAATTGTAAGGAATCTACCAGAAAACAAAGCAAATTAGAGTGCTACCTACCCTAAACAGAGAATACACATTGGCAGAATACCTGACCACTGTATCCGGCCCAAAATTAAGAAAAAACATTACTATATACAGACTCAGTGAGCATGGCCTGGCTATTGAGAAAAGTCAATACAGGCAGACCTGGTTACCGAGGGAAGACAGGCTATGTGCACACTGTTCACAAAATGAGGTGGAAACTGAGCTGCACTTTCTAACTTCCTGCCAGATATTTGACCACATTAGAGCCAAATATTTTCCTCAGAACCTACAAACACACACACAGTTTGACACAAAATCAAACATAGAAAAGCTCCCATATTTATTAGGTGAAATTCCACAGTGTGCAATAACATCAGGACGATTTGTGACACGTTGCCATGAGGAAAGGACAACCAGGTTAGCACTAACAACTTAAGGAACATAACATACACATGTCATACATTATTTCAGGGGTAATCATGTGTAAATTTGACACTGAATGTGCATTAAACCTTTAAAATTTAGTGTAATACTGTCTATGTAACAGGTTTAACTTGTTTTTTATTTGAATATTTTATCTTATTTAATTTTTTTGTTTCCTTTTTAATGATTGTATTATAATAATATTATGGTCCTTGTTCTATGCATATTTTCCACTTGCTTTGGCAATGTTAACAACTGTTGACCATGCCAATAAAGCTCTTTAAATTGAAATTGAAAATTTATCTCCACTTTTATAGATGGGAGCTATCAGACCTTGACTACAAATGCCAGGAAAACAGCCAGATATTAAAACGGTGTTAGATCATTTGAGCACTGCCATCTGCAGTTCTCTCTCTCTATCTCTAATCTATATCTACATTTCTATCATTTAGTATCTATATTTCTCTCTCTACCCGTCTATTACTGGTATCTCCACTGTACCTTAGGCTTTAGTATAGCATCTATTCCCTATGTGCAGGTGGAGCAGAGAGCATCTCCTTATCTCATCAATCAAGGACAATAACTGTTCAACCAAGCCTTTAAAGTATAGATGACATAAATGCTGTATAGTGTGTACACACTGACTCCTCTACAAAGCCCAGTCTTGTGCATAAATCTGCCCTGAATTGTCCACATTCATCTAGAAGTTGATATCTGTATTCTTATCTTGGAGACCCTGTTTCAGTCTCTGCCCTTTGCACGGGCTCACTTTCTGGCTGTCTGATGGCTTTAATCTTTCTGAATTAAGCAACCATGGATAAAAATATTGCTTAAACCACAGCTGTGATCTCCTGTAACACCTGGCCCTATTGATAACATTCATTTGAAAAGAGTAAAAAAATGATATTATTTACCCTAAATCTTTATTGTTATGAACATGTTCCCAATTGCAACAGCCACATTGCCTCTACCATCTACAGTACATAGCTGCAGGAGACCACATTAAAGTAACCAAGCCGACACATTTACTGCAAGCAGGGACAGCAGTGTAATTGGAAAACAAATAATCTGTCAAAATCTATTTGCTGTGTGGACATCCATGGCCTTTCTGGACACTAAACAGCCTGGTTATATCGTTACACAAATGAAAAAGATTTGTCACAATGATGCTAGGATGCTATTGGTTGACTCACATTGAATGCCCAGGTAGCATAAAAACACTGTTTACATAAACAGTATGGAGAAATGTGACCAAAATATAAGCTGACCAAGACAGACTTGAATACTCATCCACAATGCAGGAGAGCTATTTTAAGCATTTTAGAGGTTAAGAGAAGTTATGAGGTAAATAAAGAGAATAAACATTAGAATGTGTTGGTCTGCCCACAGTTAATAAAACTATGGTAAATGAACCATGTTTGTCTTACTAGTCAATCATTTTCTTCTCCACCACCTATCCGTTCCCAGGCAACAGGCATGCTTTCTGTTGTGGCTGTAATCTGGTTGTAAATGGGGTCATTTTAACCAGCGTTACCTGCTGCGTTGGCTGTTATAAAAGTCTCCAACAAAACCCCCAGATGCACAACGGTGGAACCAAACCTTGAGTGGGAAAGCAGTAGCTTTTTTGTTTATTAGCTTATTGTGGTCTATTAGCCATGATGCTAAACTTCTTATTTATTTTTCAATCTGTGTTGTGGTTGTGAAACAGACACAGTGGAGAGGATTAGTGAAATTCTTAACAGTAAATCATTTCAGAATGGCTTAACAAAGCCTACCCACACCCCCAACCCTGAGGACCAGCCAAGCTAGCCTGGTTAAACCAGATTAAGAGCATTGTTTCACGTGAAACAGAGCAACATCAATGTGGATGCCAGACATCAAAGGTTCAAACAATTTGACAACCAGAGATATCAAACACAACACAACACAGTCTATGACAAAGGAGCTTTTGTGAAGTATTGACTCTGTTTACCAGTATTGACTCTGTTTTAAACCACAGACAATAGTGATTCAGTAGCAGAAAACAACTAGTTGTAAACCAACTGTGGCTTATTATTACTACTACAAATCATATCAAATATCTTTTTTGTGCTTGTTCCAGCATGCATTTTAATGGACCTACAACATACTCCCCAAATTGTCAGTAAGCACCACCACTTTACAATCTCAATGTGAGCATCTTGGTCTGTTCCGGCTCTTGGAGTCCAACCATGACACACAGCTGCTTAGCTAGGAAACACAAGGCTTTCATGTATGTTTATGTTGTTGGCCTATTTGTTAAAGCAGTTAAGTTCAATTTGTTTAGAATTGCAGTGTTTGTCGAGCTAATATATCTTACCCTCCCACTGATCCCTCTGTCTTTTTTTTTAGGTTAATGACATTTCTTACTGTGTTTGTTTAACAAACATTTTTGAAAACGACAACAAACGACACCTCCTTCCCCTGTCCCTAGGCGACAACATCCTGGCGGTACTGAAGCACCTGGTCATGTCTGAAGAGCTGGCAGACTCGTCGCAGTATCGCCATGGCAACATGGTGTTCTTTGACCTTCTTGGCGTGGTGGTGGTTGCGTACCCGTCCCGCGTTGGCACCATCATCAACTACATGACTGCCATGGCAACATTGATTTACCTGTTTAAGAAGTCTTCCCATCACAGCAACATGGGTAAGTAGCATCATGAACCTATGGAATATCTCGTCAGTACCTTGAGTTTCTTGTTGCAAAAATACATGGATAATACAAAGAAAAGCACACAGGAAAGGAGTGTGATCGCAGGCTGACTGTGGTATAAACGGACCAGGTTCACTAGCGCTAGCCCACAGCCATTTTATGCATTTTATACCAGAGCTAGTAAGCATACGGTACATACGGTACATGGTATATACCTGTCAGAGCAGGCTGGTTTAGTAATGTAATATTGGTCTTGTGGATTTTATTTTGTAGTGCAAATTGACTTACACCTAAGGTCGTTTTTTTCTTTCAGCCAATCAGATCTGGGGAAAAGCTAGATCTTTAATCCTCTACTCTAACATTGGTGTCTAGTTGCATTTAATTCTAATTCAGGAACTGGGAAGCTTCAAACATACTGTAAGTTCCTGAATTCATATGGAATGAAGCCCAAACCTGACTGTTTACATCCCTGTCTGTTTACAGGGGGGCTTTATGTGAAGGATCTAGCATATGCCACAGCGGTGGTCATCCTCAGCTGGTTGGTCACGCTGCTGACTGTGCTAATTCTAGCCATGTTGGTGTCGCTGATGGGACGATCCATGTTCTGGTACTACCACTTGACACAAACATCCTGGAAGTGTACCTATTCATAGTTCTGTTTTTATCAAGTAAACTGATAAATAAAGAAAATTATACACATAGTGACTTCTACTGCTGTCGTTTTGCATTCATATTGTATTTTCTTGTCATTTTAGGTATACTGACTTCTACACTTGCTTCTTTCTGTACGGTTCGGCTGCCACAGGGACGATGGTCCTCATTCACACACTGGCCAAGAATCTCTACTACGGGGTGAGCTACCTATTCTTTCTGGCAGTACATTAATGCAATGACTTAACAGCATTGGTGTGATCTTGAACTGAAATACAGTGGAGCAGAGTTACATGGAAGAAAATGCTGTAATTTAGACTTAACATTTCTGTGCCTGAATTAGTACCTGTGCTGCTTCCTGTGTGAGGAAACATTGTACTTTATAGACCTTCCTGCAAAGGAAAAGCAAATCTCTTTCTGGTGGAGGTTGAGCTTGTGCTCCAGATGTCAGCCAGGCTCAAAGAAATCTGGCTGTCAGAAGCATAGCAATGATAGAAGAGGCTATGAAAGGAAATGACACAGACAATTTACATGGTGTATAGAGTGTAGTAAGTGGCTGTGGTGCACACAATGTTGTTTTTCTCCATGAGCAAGACGGAATTTCCCTTAATCCCATATGTAACATTTCTCCCTGTTCGTTGCTGCAAAGAAGGATTGGTTCTAAATAAACCTGCCTGGATAAATAACAGTACAAAATTCAACTCTGGAACTCAAAGCCAGTTCCACTCCATTTTTGTCAATGCATCCCTTTAATCTTGGACTTATTTAGGACACCAGTTTAGTTAAGTTAATGATCAGGTAGAACAGAAAACCAGCAGGCTCCAGACCCCGTAGGGTTAGAGTTGAACACCCCTGGTCTAGATGATAATTATAAGAAAGATAACAGCATGCTGTGTCTTGGAAATGAAACATACGAGGCTGCGTTTTTTTACAGTATAAGGGTCAAATATTGGTGTCGGTTTGTTTACACTGCATTCATGTATTTTTTAAACTTTTTTGGGGGGTATCTTTATTATTTTTAATGGACAGTAGGAAGCAGAAGCTCAGGAAAATGGGATGTAGGGGGAGACAGAGTGGTGGGGCACCGTCAGCAGTGCTGGGTAACCATGTGTAGACCGGAGTCACAACACACCTGGCACTAGGCAGACATCGCTGTCACCTCTGAACAGAACACAATCTTATCAACTGCTACCTCTCAGTGTGTTTATAGTTGAACCAGAGCCAAGACAAACCTGCAGTGATCATTGGCTGCATTGCATAATGACACAAACTGCTGATTTTTTCCCCATTTGCACACGTCTGTTATCAGTTTTGTCAAGTAGTAGATTATACAACATAGTCCTAGCTCCTCGCAACTGGACTTGGCCTTCCTAATTGTGACTACTGGAGGCTTATCTACAGATACTGTTTGATTTTAGTCATTTCCCTTATTTGAGTTTTTATGTTCCTCAAAAAAGCCTCAGCAGATGCTTGCTGAAGTGGCCAGTGTAGTTGGGTTGGGTTGACCACAATTGTAGGGCCCTGGTGAAAAATGTGTTCACTTGAATATTGTGAATATATTGCCATTCAAGTTAAATCTCTTCCGGTCTGGAACTTGCTGTAAATATGAGCAATTTGGTTTCAGTATATGTTTACTGAGATAGTTGTTGGCGATTAAACTGTGGGGAATCTCCCATCCTATTACCCAGTCTCCGATTGCGTGGAAGCGTTTCTGACATTCAGCTTGCATTCTATAGCTTTCCCACTCAACAGAACCAGGCCTGAAGCTGGAGTCAGAAAATGTGGGTGTGTTGTGTTTTCGTTTTTGATTTCTGTATGTGTGTGCATATACAGTATCTCACAAGTGAGTACACCCTTCATATTTTTGTAAATATTTGATCACTAGCAACAAAAGTGAGTACACCCCTAAATGAAAATGTCCATATTGGACCCAAAGTGTCAATGTTTTGTGTGGCCATCATTATATTCCAGCAATGCCTTAACCCTCTTGGGCATGGAGTTCACCAGAGCTTCACAGGTTGCCACTGGAATCCTCTTCCACGTCTCCATGATGACATCACGAAGCTGGTGGATGTTAGGGACCTTGCGCTCCTCCACCTTCCATTTGAGGATGTCCCACAAAAGCTCAATAGGGTTTATGTCTGGAGACATGCTGGGCCAGTCCATCCCCTTTACCCTCTGCTTCTTTCCCAAGGCAGAGGTGTGAAGGTGTGATTGGGGTCGGTATCGCAAGTGGCCCAGTCTCCGAAGGGAGGGGATCATGCTCTGCTTCAGTATGTCACAGTACATGTTGGCATTCATGGTTGTCTCAATGAACTGTAGCTCCCCAGTGCCGGCAGCACTCATGCAGGCCCAGACCATGACACTCCCACCACCATGCTTGACTGAAGGCACACACTTGTCTTTGTACTGCTCACCTTGTTGCCGCCACACACGCTTGACACCATCTGAACCAAATAAGTTAACCTCAGTCTCATCAGAACACAGGACTTGGTTCCAGTAATCCATGTCCTTAGTCAGCTTGTCTTCAGCAAACTGTTTGCAGCCTTTCTTGTGCATCATCATGCCATGCAGACCAATTTGATGCAGTATGCGGCATATGGTCTGAGCACTGACAGACTGACCCCCCAGCCCTTCAACCTCTGCAGCAGTGCTGGAAGCACTCATATGTCTATTTTCCAAAGACAACCTCTGGATATGATGCTGAGCATGTGCACTCAACTTCTTTGGTTGACCATGGCGAGGCCTGTTCTGAGTGGAACCTGTCCTGTTAAACCACTGTATGGTCTTGGCCACCATGCTGCAGCTCAGTTTCAGGGTCTAGGCAGTTTTCTTATAGCCTAGGCCATCTTTATGTAGAGCAAAACCTCTTTTATTTTCAGATCCTCAGAGTGTTCTTTGCCATGAGGTGCCATTTTAAACTTCCATTAACCAGTATGAGGGAGTGTGAGAGTGATAACACCAAATTTAACACACCTGCTCCCCATTCTCACCTGAGACATTGTAAAACTAATGAGTCACATGACACCGGGCAGGTAAAATGGCTAATTGGGCCCAATTTGGACATTTTCACTTAGGGGTGTATTCACTTTTGTTGCCAGTAATTTAGACCTAAATGGCTGTGTGTTGAGTTATTTTGAGGGGACATCAAATTTACACTGTTATACAAGCTGTACACTCACTACTTTACATTGTAGCAAAGTGTCATTTCTTCAGTGTTGTCACATGAAACGTCATAATCAAATATTTACAAAAATGTGAGGGGTGTACTAGGGCTGGGCGATAATTCAATATTTATCGTTATCGAATTTTTAAAAATAATATCGAGAAGAATATCCGATATCGACATATCGTGATAACAGCTTGTTCTGTTCTGAAACAAAAAACATCCAACAAATGGAGTATTTCGTAATGCTTGTAGTTCAGTTTTACCTGAAAAAGAAATGTAACAACATCAATAAATATTTTTTTATTATGTTTTGTTTTTATTTGTCTATACAGCAGAGTATACACTTTGATGTAATCAAGTCACAGCAGTTCCTATATATATTTAAATATATCGTCAGGCATATCGTATCGAAAAAATATCTGTTTTATATCGTGATATCATTTTTTGGCCATATCGCCCAGCCCTAGGGTGTACTCACTTTTGTGAGATACTGTACACTGGTGTTTAAATGTGCATGAGTCTTTGTTTGTCCACGCAAGTGCGTTTGTGTTTTTCTGATACCAGTATTGTATCACTTACAAGCATGCATATGAAGGGATTGTGCTCGTGAACTCCAACAGCTCTCATATTTACATGCTCTGGTCATTCCTCGGTAGCAAGCTCAGAGCACTGCTCATAATGTTATGTTACAGTCTCAGCTTTCAAACCTATAACCCTCAGAGGAGTAGAGTGATGCAGTGTTTTACCACACTAGTGGAAACCAGAAATCTGAGAAAACAAAGTGAGTGTACTCAAATTCCTATCAAAGAGAAGGTTCAACATTTTAGCCCGTCCATGTTTTATCAGACTTGCGATGACCAGAAATCTCCACAAGTCTGTTTAGTAAGACAAGGAAAATGTAACCACATTAGGACTGTGGATTAGTGGTTAGGAGAGTTTTAGGATTAAAAGAAGTAGGATGTGCATGGGAATGTAGGAGAATATTTTAGTTTGTCCCCACAAGGATACAAATTCATAGTATGTTGTTTGTGAGAATGTAGAGTGTACGTGCATATGCTCAAATTCCTATCAAAGTGACAACCAGTTATTTTACTATACACATTTTGGGGAAGAACTGACATTTAGGAATTTTTCCTAAAACAATTGGTAATGCATAATAAATGGAGAAAACTCAGTCCTTAATCTAGTAATGGGTCTGTGTAAGAACACTCTTTTCGGGACAGTGTTTAGTGTGCAGACAGGCACAGTGGCTGGTGTTAGTTCAGTTGTTTTAAACTCTGTGAACTGCCTGTGAATGAGGCTACTCTTTGTGCTTACACATCTTTAGGTGGGGCTGGCACAGAGAGAGAGATTACCATGGCACAGATGTTATGAGAGGGGGATGGGGGGGTTAGAAGGAAAGAGCAGAGAGAGGAGTGAGAACGAAGACAGCAAAAGAGGGATGGAGAAAAGGAGAGTCCTGGTGAGGGAGGGGCTTTCTGTGCTGAAGTTGAGACACTCCATCTCTCTACAAGCTGGACTGAAGTAGGGCTCCAGGGAACACGGCTCATTTAAAAATGCATCAAAAAAGTAATATTGATTTTATATTGCTACTCTAAGAGAGTCATGTAACCCTGAGCATCAAGGCCAATGATATTGTTACAAACTGAAAATGATATGCCTGTTATTGGGGATATTAATTATTTAGGTCTTCATAATGTGTGTAAAAAGGCTTGTCTTGATGTACAGTTCTTTATTTTGCATATATTTTTGTTACTGAATGTTTTCAGCTCTTAAACCAATTTATTATAGGAAATAACACAAAATTATCATTTATTGAACAAAGTTGAACAAGACCCAATTCTTCTCTGTGAAAATGTCCCTTCGCTCTCAAAATTGTAGTGGAAGATCTTATTTATATCCTTTTTTTTTTCCTGAACTACTTGTTTAAGTTTCTGGTAGAACATCTTCATTGCCAAAATGCTCCAAACTGAGTGTTCAATGGACAGAGAGGGTATATTTTTGGACAACCTGTTTAAGTGCTTTGATATATTACGGATTACTTGATGATATATTTAAAGATATAGCACCTGCTCTGAATTGATCACATTTAAGTGTATAATATGCTGTTTAAACAAATAAAAACAATACATAAAATAAATAAATATTGATTGACATTATCTTGCTATATTGCTGTTTAGAAAATTGGCAAAGTTGAGCTACAAGCAAGATGAAATGCAAAACTCACAAGAAACCTCCACTCGGTTTATTCCCATTGCATTACACACATTAGTGCACTGCCCCTTTAATGGCTAGTGAAAAAAAGAACAGTTGCATCTATTCATTTCATTACTGTAGATTTCACGCAATCAATGCAATACAAATGGTGCATCGCAACAGACGATCAACTTCCGTGAATATTCATCTATAATGGGACTAGTGCAGATGTTTTACTCTGACCTTAATGCAATATATACTGCTTGTCTCACAGCAGTAGTTAAATGTAAGATGTATTACTTTTAACTTCTGTCTCATTGTAGGTTAATGTTCAGTGATCTAGTCAGCATACCGCTTATAACATGAAAATATTCCTTTTGAAATACCACAAAACTCTCCCTCTTAAATATAGAATGTATAGAACGGGGCTACCATTTATGATGAATTAAATCAGCAATGATTGTTGATTTTGTACATAAAGAAACCATTTATTGACCTGTCAGATTTGGCTTGTTGCTTTCCCATACACGAAAATCTGCTGTTGTTTGGTGGTCGACATACTTACATTTTTGATACAACTCAGCAAAGCAACACACATTTACATTTTTTTATGCATACGACACAATAGTAATGCATGTGTTGAGGGCAATATAATGCTGGTAAAAATAGCCTTCATTAAATAACAAGCCTTGAGTCAGATAACAGTTGTTTGGTTCAGTTGAATTGGTACCTCAGGCAAACTGGGGTGTGGGGACAAGTTTTACAACAGGTTGGTCTTGTTAGCTGGTAGTTCTGATTGCCCCAGATAAATAAACACCCCTTGCTCTTTATAGTAAATTGGGACCACGTTCTTGAGCATCATACAATTAAGCCATTTGAGCATCATCTACTATCTGTAATGTCCCTATCTGCTTTGCCTTATATCCTGGGACTACGTCCTTGACTTGGTGTCATTAGTGGTGTACATAGACATGAAACCCTGATGTTGGCAGCCTGCCTGCTCAAATGTTGGTGTTCACATTAAATCCTCATTGCAGGGCTCACGGCTTAACTTTTTTCCTCTCCGTCCCAAAGTCCGAAGACTTTTAACTGTCCCAAACTAATCTTGAACTGTCCCAAAATATAAATACTTTTTTTACGTTTTAATACGCCAACATTACTCTAGATCACTTGCAGAAAGTGATTTGTGTAGTTTCAAGGCAGGTACAGTCTGCAATCCGTAAACTTAAAGTGGAACTGACAGCATTTCAAGTACTTTGCGGATTAGAAGCAAACAGACCCTAGTGTTCAAAGTTTAGGGTCAGTGTTTTGATAGAAATCAATACCTTCATTCAGGAAGGTGGCATTAAATTGATCAGAAATTATAGGCGAAAAAAATATTAATTACTAATGAGCTAGAAGATTTCATGATTAGGACACTGCAGAAATGGCTGCTGAAAATGTTGCTTTGCAGTTGTGAATAATAATCATAAATCAGTCACTTTAAACCGTAATAGACAATTTTAACACTGGTAATGTCTTGGATATATATTTTTATACATTTAATGCAGCCTTGGTGGAACGAAAGTATACTTTTTTGTCAAATCCTGAACATTTCTGGGTACCCCAAACTTTTTAACACAACTAGATATAAATAAATATATATTTGTTATGCTCTAAAGCCAGCCTCATATGAGGTTTCATGGAATTCAATGATGTAGAGTAGTAAGGCAGTATAAATAGGGAAGTATAAATTGCAATTAGACTGTTGGGGAACAGTGAAGAATCAAGCTTTCATGAAAATTATATGAAAGAATTGAACCTTATCACATTATTAGCTTTTTCTTAAGGACCAAAAACAACAATAAGCCCTAAAATATGTTTCCCTTTCTATGACAGTGGAAAGTTCACAAGAGGAAATAGTATTTGTTACAAATGGTCAATACTTAACAGAAATGTAGAAGCATCAATGACATAAAATAAAACGTTTTACTGTATAGCACCCACACCCAGCTTGAACACCCATTGCCTACTTTTAGAATATATACTTTTTTAGACACATCTTCGAGAATCATATTCGATGTCTCACTTACCTGCAAGCCAGAGTGGTGTAATCCCAGGTTCATTCTGGGGTACTACCATAGTCTAACATATAAGAGCCTATAGTCAAGCGCAGCTAAGATAGCCTTGGTTGTGTCAGCCGTGAAGTAAAAGTGCTGATTCCATAGATAAGCACTTACAACAGCAAAAACCATAGAAATTATATATTCCATTTCTATGGCAACAACCAAGAGGCCTCAGAGTTTGAGATGACCTCATTACCACTGCTAGAACATTCTCAACTGATTTATAAGATGCTTGTGTAGAATTATTCATAACAATTCACTCCTTTTTGCCCTTCAATGCCTTTGGCGATGAAGGGACAACAATATAAAGTTATTCTATACAATTACATACAGCAATTTCTCAAGTGAATATACAATTGCATGATTTCTGATTACATAATGACCAAAAGTCGATAATACAGAAATTATAACATATAACATTAATCATGTAACATCAAAGAATTTTTTTTTAACTAATGTTAAAATTCAGTTAATGAAAATGAACGCAGATTTGTACGTTGCTTGAACCGACCAGACCCAAACACAAAGTACAAAAAGTTTTGGGAATGAAAATATATTTGGATGGGAGCATCGTTTTTATCTGCACCGATCCACTAGTTCCCATTAGAGACTTTCATTCTCTCTCACACACACACAAACGCACACGCACACACGCACACGCACAAAGCAAGTGTCCCAGACAGAACTTGAGAGCTGGAGGGCGGGTCTTCCACACAGCGTCATGAGCAGGAAACAGAACTTTGCAACACCATAGTGAGCTAGTTGCCTAGAAGGGAGATATTGTGTCATTAATAACAGATTATAAATGACAGCCTACATTACTGTAATCAATATATTCAAAAGAATGAACAGATATATTAGCAATTCAGTGCACAGACAAGTCCAGATACAAGTGCACTCCTCCTTATTTGTTGGACGATAATTTGCTCAATAACAAAAGCAGCTGTTATCGTGATATGTATTTGCAGTGAAGGGATATTTTTTAATTTCTGTCTGTATCCCTGCAGGGTGTGCGATGTCTGGAGCTGGGGGAGCTGTACTTCAACGTGAGCCTTTTGCTGTGGTGCACTGCCCTGATCTACATGACAGTTAATGACCTGTGCTCTGCATACGTACCCATGCTCATGGTAGCGTTCCCACTGGTCACCAAGCTGCTCCTAACCAAGGAGTTCAGACTCAGAGGTGAGGAGTTATTTGGACGGATGTACGATGCTCGCGGTCGCTCGTTTGGATGAATGATTACATAGACAGTATAACTTATAATTTGATAAGAGACATTGTCCGATAACTATGCTTTTATTGGTAAGTATAGTGGGCAACAATTCACAAGATTTGGGAAGTTCCTAATGAAGACAAAAAAAAACAGATAAAAGGAGTTCATGACTAACCATTGATCTGTAATTAATATGATTTAAAATGATTAATTATGGTCACTTGTTAGTTATTAAACTCCAATTTCCTGGTCTTTTGTGTTTTAATTAGGAACTTCCCAAACTATTGTAAACCCAGCCAAGTACCTCTACTTACATTTTACAACTCTGCTCTCATGTTTGACTCCAGGTGCATCAATGAAATACTTGATTCTCTACCAGCTGGGTCTGGGTCTGCCCTACGTCCACTTCATGTTCCTGATCTGGGTTGTGTTTGAGATCTTCACGCCCATACTGGGGCGCAGCGGGACAGAGATTCCCCCAGATGTCATTCTGGCCACCCTTGTCACCCTAACCGTCATTTTCCTCTCGTCGTTTTTTGTAAGTGAACCTATTTAGCCTAGGAAAACAGCTGAAGTTTTACTGATGTGCACCTAGCTGTTTATAAGGAGCACCCAAATGTTTCCTTGTAGAAACTACCTGATGCTTAAATGCACCTGAATGTTTCTTAGGAACTCCTAGTGGGTTTTTTAACAGCACCTGTGGGTTTTTTAGGAGCACCTATGGGTTTTTAGGAGCACTTATGGGTTTTTAGGAGCACCTATGGGTTTTTTAACAGCACCAATGGGTTTTTTAGGAGCAACTATGTTTTCTTTAGGCACACCTTCCATTTTCTTAGGAGTGCCCAGTAGTTTGTTATAAGTACCTAGTTGTATGTTAGGAGCTAATTATATCTGTAAGCTGTCCTATAGACAAATTGCTTTTAGCCTAGTACTGCATGTTTAGTTCATTTTTAGTTAAGTTTAACTGTTATTTTACCAGGCAATTTGACTGAGAACTCTCTCATTTGCAGCAACGGCCTGGGGGAAGGGAGGGAGAGGAGGGGGAGAGGGGAATGAATGAGCCAATTGAGAGATAGGGATGATTATGTAGCCATGATGGTATGAGGGCCAGATTGGTAATTTGTCCAGGACACCGGGGTTAACACCCCTACTCTTACGAATAGTGCCATGGGATCTTTAGTGACCACAAAGAGTCAGGACACCCGTTTTAACGTCTCATTCGAAAGGCTGCACCCAACAAAGGGCAGATGTCCCCATCACTGCCATGAGGCATTGGGAATGATCTTTAGACCAGAGGGAAGAGTGCCCCCTACTGGCCCTCCAACAACACTTCCAGCAGTACTGGTATCCCATTCAGGGACTAACCAGGCCCAACCCTGCTTAGCTTTAGAAGCAGACCAGCAGGGCAATACAGGGCTCTATGCTGCTGGCATCATGTCTAGCTAAAGGTAAAAAAGAATATGCTCATTGCTGTCTATATTATCATTAGGTTTATTGATAACATTTCATCATGGCATTCATCAACATAGTGAAATATTACACAGAAAAATGTAACAGGAATAAGTGATACATTTGGAGTGACTTGGTAAATGTGATTGGTTTTGTCTTAACTGATTCCTTATGATTTGAATCTCTCTTAGCTCCACTTCATCTACCTGGCCAGGTCTACAAAGTGGCTGTTGGCAGGTCTGGGAACAGTGCTCACAGTGTTTATGTTGCTGGTGTCTTGTGGTCTGTTCTTCCCCTACACTTCAGACCCATCTAGCCCACGACCTAAACGGGTGTTCATCCAGGTGAGCCAAACCGATTAATGGGTTTACACATATCATAATTTATTTTAAAGATTTGTGGAGGTATTTAAACAATTTATTTGTCAGGACAGTAGGAAGCAGAAGCTAGGGAGACGGGAGGGAAGAGGGAGCCAGAGAGGAAGGCCACAGATAGTCAGGGTCAAACTGTCACCGGGGTTCGGGCACATTTGCTTCTGTATCAGGAGCTCAAACTGTCACCGGGGTTCGGGCACATTTGCTTCTGAATCAGGAGCTCAGACGGCCACACCAAACTCTGGCTCCCTATACTATAATTATTACACATCACAAAGCTATCATAAGCTGCTTATATAGTCAGCAGCATGGTAGTCTGTTTAGCCATCTCACAAGCAACCAAAGGTAGTTACTAGTATTTTTTCTTTCTGGAGTGTGCAGTATGTGCAAAGCTGGTAGAGAAGATCTATCATTCAAGCCATTATGCCTTCATTTTGAGTTAATGTTAGCTGCTAATGCTAGTTAGCAAAATTAGTGAAGTTGTATGCAAAAATGTGGGCACCCCTGGGAAACAAATTACATTACAATTTTGTGAAAAGAAGCTGACCTGACCTCTACATGATATAGAGTGAAACACAACAGTATTTTGCATGTGTTTATACAGTATTACTATTTATCAGTATTTTACAAAGATTTAAATCAAGGGGCCCAAACTTTTGCTAACAAAAATTGCATGTGTGACTAAAATCAACTAAGCCTTGACATGATTGTATTTGAAAATAAATATGTCACACCTTGATTATATTGACACAAAATAACCGTAATAATGTAACCGAATTTCTGCTGAGTTTCACACTTGAAGAAACGCAATCTACCTGACAGTGCAGTGTTTTTTTCACCCCTAATCCCATCAGCACACCACCCGTACATTCCACGGTCTGGATGGCAGGGTGGACAGTAAAGACTCAGGACTGTGGATCAACAGCTTTGACTACACTGGCATGCAGCATGTCACTCCTCTTTTACCAGAGATCAATAACACTATCAGGACAAGTTGCCGGGAGGACAGGCCGTTCTGTGGCTTCCCCTGGTTCCTGCCCATTAAGTTCCTTGCCAAGTGAGTCACACATTGATCAATAAATTTGACATTATTATGTTTGAGTCTATGAACTTGTTTCTTTAGTTTAAAGCTACTGTATGTTGCGGATGATTGGACAAATACCTGAAAACAATTTTGGTTGATTTTGTTAATGGCAACCTTTATTTAGAAGGAGTCTTCCAGTATTAAAGCTAGTTTTGTTTTGGCCTGCGTAAGTTCCTCTAGCTTTCTTTATTCTGGACACAAGTGTATGGACATTTTATACACAGTTCATCTAAGATTGTGAAAGTAGAAATTATACAAAGCTATATAAAAGTATTTGTATATATATCTGTCCATGCAAATGTATACACATATTCCAAACATTTCTACTGGAACACTTTATGGCAAGATTTAACTGGTTCAGCAATCTGGGTCTCTTTTCCCAGGAAGAACTGGTACCTCCCAGCCCCTGAAGTCTTTCCCAAGTCTCCTGTGGAGTTTCAGCTACTTTCAACAGAAGACACAAACTGGGGAACAGTTAAAATGACTTTTGAAGTTAAAGGTGAGATATCTCTATAGCCTCTGATCCTCTGCATATTGCTGAATGTGTGACTAGAGAATTTAGTTTGTCACATCATGTCGGGATTAACACCTGGCCCAGTGAATGTCTGCATATTAGTGTGTTTGTGTGTGGCCTTTTCGAGAACTAGGATATCTTAATCTGGATTCCTGGCTATGTCAATGCGGAAAATAATCAGAAAGTCTGGGAACTTACTGAGTAAGACTTTTAAATTACTGAGCACACTATCGGCAAAATCAAATGTAGTTTCTCTTCTCGGCTCTTTACTATTGTCTGCAATGTTTCAAATAACAGTAAAAAAACTAATATAAAATATATTAATAAATTATTGGTCCCATGTGTAATGATGAACTGAAATAAAGTCGAATCCCATAAAGTTTTCATATTCACAAGAAACACACTTCCGTGTCCGAGTTTGGTCTGGCCAGCCCTTCCTCTCTGTCTCCCTTCCCTCTCTGTCTCCCTTCCTCTCTGTCTCCCTAACATGCCTGTCTCCCTCGCTTCTGCTTCCTAGTGTTCTAAAATTAAAAATAATAAAACACCTCCCAAAACTCTTAAAAAAAAACAACAACATATTTCTCTCAACTTTTGTGCCCAAACTTGTTCACATTTCTCACACATAGATAAACTGCCAAAAGAGTTTATCTATGTGGAACTGTGGCATAAAGAATAAGCTAATGAAACAACATGATCATTACACAGATGTACTTAGTGCTGGTGAGAACAAAAGGCTACTTTTAAATAGTGCAGTTTTGAGGGGCTCCACATGGCATACAGTAGTGGGCTAAGTTGCCGATTCAAGGGAAAACTCTTTTGCGGTGGCCAGTGTTCGATCCTGGACACAGCATTTATGACTATGCCCGGAACCCAAGCATAGGGTAGCACAAATGGGTACAGCGCCTGTGGTAAGGGAATTAAAAAGTCGGACTAGCATACTTTGCCACTTTGCTCTCCAGTGACTCCTTGTGTGCAGACCGGGCACCTGTGAGTTCACCTGTGAGCGGATGTATAATCCTTTCTCACATGTAGTGACTAAATGCTTCCATGTTGAACAAGCATTGTGATAAGAAAGGGACGGGCAGGAGACGTGCTTGAAGGAAAGCATGCGAGCGCCCTCATCCATCCTGCACCTGCGGTGGAGTAGCCAACAAGGTGGGACAAATTGGACATGACCAATAGAAGGGGAGAAAAATGGGGTAAAAATAACAATACAAAATGTTTTTTTTTACAGCAATGAGGAAAGTAGTGCTGCTCAATGCAAATGATGGATACATCATCAATTTTTCTTCCCTCCAGGTCCAAGCCACATGTCCCTCTACCTCAAACCCCACCGAGGCGCCTCTCTGTCCAGCTGGTCATTTGGGGACGGCACCCCCAAACTCGACTTGGCTGGAGAATACTTCATATTCTACTCCCACGGCCTGGATGCTCCCGCCTGGAACTTCTGGTTTGAAATACAGGTACTGAATTTAGGAAATTAGCGTTTCAAGAAGTCAAGGCAAAGCTAATTGATGTAAGTTTCTTATTGTATTTGTTTATAATGAGGTGTTGATTAAGACCAATTATTAAAAAAAAAGATTATTGACAATTTGAGCTTAGAAGCATTTCAAAGGATGTAGGTTTGTGTGAATTATGAAAACATTATCTACTAGTGTTCTTGTGTTTAAATGAGTTTATTCCATTTCCCCATTCTCAGCCTCCCAGAGAACAGGACCCATCAGGTCCAGAAGGGATGATCTCCGTAGCCGTCTCATCTCACTACTTCTTTGGAGAGGACCAGAGAACGGCTGAGCTAAACGACATGCTAGGAAGGTTCCCCAAGTGGGCTTTTGCCTCTTCCTGGGTTTCCACCTATCACATGTACCGATACTGACACCTATGCATTGCCATGTCAAAGTATTCAGATGGGTTGTTCCACAAATTCAGTGCCTTTTGAGAAGTGTAACAGTCAAGTTATTTTTACTTAGTTTTAACCATCCTGTCAAACACACCACATTATGTTTAGTTTCATGAAAAATATTTTCTTACATTACAAGGTTGGTAAGGATGAAGTGCTTATTAAGTGCCAAATAAAGTTGGAGGGTTGACCTTCACATGGTTTATTTCCTCTTAAATCAGATTCCTTGTCACAGGGAAGCTTGGTGTATGTAACTTGGAGGAGCCATTTGTCTACAACAACAAAAAATACCACAAATGGACAAAAATACAAGACGTAGTTAACCAGCTTTTACTTTAAGTATAAGATGTTAAATATGTAAGAAATAGTTTGATGTTATAGGAGCGTATAGCATTTTGTGCAGTGAGAACAGAACTATTTTGTCTTTCAGTGACCAGCTTGAAAAAAAAGCTGTACAAATTGTTTTCTTTTATCTTAAAAATCTGAAATATTGATTTTGATGGGACAATGATTTCCTGCACTACGCAGTTCTCTTTTTTAATTTGAACAGGAATTTCACTGAGGACATGACAAGTTGTGCTTGTCACAGGGTTTGTAAATGGGCAACCTCCAACTTTGATACATTTATAAATGATGCATCTTAGTCTGTGCTTGTGTGTATAACAAACCCTGAATAGTCTAGGGAATCATCCCATATACGTTGCTTTTTTGTATTTGAAAAATATCAGTTTTTAGAGTTTGAAAGCTGGTCACTTGAAAGAGAAAATAACTGCGTTGTAACAACACAATAGCCTTTTAAAATGCAATACTGGTGCACAATAAAACAAAATCAATATCAAAGTGCACTTATTTTGTGGAACGACCCAGATATTTGGCCCATTGTTCGGCCAGCTTCCACTCTAACGCACATGGAAACCAACATCAAATGACAGAAACAAACACGGGCATATATTCAGAGACCCCCCCATCACTGTGTGAATAGGCTAGCAACTAAAAGGAGATCCACTAAAGCCAAACAACCTTATTTATGTACAGTGTACAGTAATAACAACAGGACTAACTGACCTAGATGTGGTCTACTGCTGCTCAGTAAACTTATTTTTTAGGGATGGGATTTAGGGGGTTCTTTTTTACTTTTTTTCTTGCTTTCTGCCTAACGTTTTTGTACGTACATGTATGGCCTTGCATGTTGTTTACCTCCCACCTGTATCTGCAGTCTTAACAAACACTAGCTAAAGTTTCATATGGAAGGCATCAGACAACACTGCCCCGATAAATGATTATCTTTTGAGCATCTCTTGTTCTGGCCTTTTTCAGGGCCAAACTTAAAAACCTTTCTAAATCTTTCTAGATTTGTTTTTTCAAACTGCTTCAGATTATATATTTTAAAACAGGTTGTTCAGTTAAAAAATTCTAATAGTCTGAAGATGAAAAGGACATCTAAAGTGCTTTTTAGTAAAATTTCATCCATAATGATTTGGCTGGAAGTCCTGTAGCAATGCAAGTAAATAGCAATGCAATGACATAGCATTGCTAGTGACTCAAATAAATTCTGTTTTTGTCTCTGAAATAGTAAACAATTTATCTATGTATTTTAAAAATTTTATTGACACTTTCTTCATTCCTTTTGCCAACTTAGTTTAACAAAAAAATAGGTGCTTCATCTTTTTTTACTTTTAACCACAGCTCTTTAACTTAATGCATAAACACACCACTCACATTTAACAATTTCATCAGATCAGTCAGTGGACCATCTCCTGAAAATGCTTGATGCTCTTTAACATGGCCAATATTTTAACAGTGGTATTTTCTGTAAAGAGTTCTACTGTAAAATGGCTTTGGATATTTTTCCTACTTCATGTGCAGATTTGCCCATCACAGACAATATTGGTCTATATCAATATTACACTGGGGTATTTCTTTTAAGCATATCCAGACAGGTTAGACTAATATAAAATATAATAATAATAGAGTGGCTCATGTCAGTCTTTCTATTGTTATATAATATTTATTATAATACTTATACATGGCCATACCCTGTAATGAGTGGTTCAGAGTCTGTGACACAAGGTAAAACCTAATACAATGCATAATGAAGTACTGGACATACACTGTATTTTAAAGATGATGCAAAGTGTGAATTTCTGGTTGTTGTTCCAAAACATCATAGTGTTTGACTGTGGGACAGCTCCTTCAAACTGTGAAGCAGCTAAATGTAAAACATCTCTTTAGGAGTGTTGGTAGGAGACCGTGGATCAGCACTCCTACTTACAAGTCTAATGAATATACAGGCTCCGTTCTTGCTTGGTAAAGTATTGTCTTAGCTGTCTTAATGGTTCTCAGCAATGGTATAATACATTACCTCTATGAGGTTGCCAACTGGTTGATATGTAGGATAATTGAAGACTGACGGGTACTTGAGGTTTGATGAGGATTGTTACCGTTGTTGATTTGGGTAGACGATACTGCTCCTGTTAGCGTTTACTAGTAGTAGCGTAACTGTTCATGTCAGATGTAAGCTCTTCTTAAGCACAGTTGAATTGTCGGACTCCTTCATGCAGTTTATGTAGCCTCAGGTTCCAAGACCTTAACGACTTAACTCATTACCGCCTTCAACACTTGATATGTAGTGGAAATTCACATTTAAATCTATGCAGAAAATGAAAACTTTGTTAGTTTTCCTACCTGGCAAAATTACAACATTTAAACAGCGCAATCAAACTGGGAGATGAAAAGGTTTTGGGGAGAATTGGCTTTAGGTGATAGACGGCAGTGCGTCAACAGGGAAAGCCGCTTGTGTATGGTAGTTGTGTTGAATAGTTCAAATTATTGTTTTTTTATCAACTGTGTCATTGAACACCAGAGCAGGTAAAATTATTTTGCTAAGAGGATTGTTCTAGGTTCTAGAACACCTCTATGTTGTAGAATGTTTTAGGGTTCTAAAATGTATTGCGGCTTTTGAATGTGTGAACCAGTGGTTCTCAAACCTCTCCTGTTGACTCCCAGCCTTTCTGTGTTGATGTTTTCCAGAGTTGGCACACCTTAATCATTCCGTCAAGTAATTATGAAGTCCTTGAGGGCTTCGATTCAGGTGAGCTATTTCAAGGCTACAACAAAATAGTGAAATGGCTGGTAGTGAAATGGCTGGTAGTGAAATGGCTGGTAGTGAAATGGCTGGTAGTGTCGAGGAATTGTTTAGGAACCACTGGTTTAGCCACAGGTGTAGAGAATTAAAAGGTATTTGAAAGCTTTGTGCCTTACTGAATGTGTCTTAAGGACACAAGGGTTTATTATGCTCTTGCCACATGCCCTTAGCAAGCTTTGGATTGCATAGGAACTTATAAATTGTAATTTCTGAAAGACTTAAAAAACACATTTTCATATCAATGTTATGATGCAACTGCGGTGAAGCTTTCAGCATATTCTTTTAAATATGCATGATGTGTTGCAAGGTGATGTGAAAATGTAAGTAAAGTGTGAAAAACTAATTTGAGCGCCTTTAAAGGCTTTCGGTAAACTAGCAGCACCAGTTAGACTATGCGTCTGAAATGGCACCATATTCCCAATATTTGATTAGAGCCATACAGTGTGCAGTGTAATGAGAATGATATGTGAATGGAACAATTTATCACCACTTTATGTAAAGATTTTCTCAACCAGAAAATGTTTACCTATGAAAAATCAACAAACCATAAACTTAATATCAATTATGCTTATTTTTACTTGTCAATTTGCTCTAATTTCTCTCAACTACTGGTGACTACTATAAATAAGAATATAATTCAGGTTCACTACATTAAACCTTACAATTAAATTGTCTTGCTTTGAAATATTTCAATGTACTTTATGTCTAAACCTTGTTAAAATATGACTTTTTGTATTCTAGTCTACTAATTTCTTAATATAACATTGGGTATTGTTCAATATATGTTGTTGAATGTAAAATGTGATGTGATTTTAAGTTCACATGAATGACATTTGTCAATACCATGGAAAAAGTATTTTCTTATTGCAGTCATTTATTTTAAGTTATTTTTTCTGATTTCAATGAATAGGTAAGGTTATGATTTCAATTAGTTATTGTGTTGAAAAGCTATGTATTTCCTTTGTAGAGACCACTTAATATGAACTATTATACATTCTAGTCTATGGGAACATGTTGTGCCACTTAAGGCTTAGTTATTACATGGTCATGTCAAGTTCAGTTCAAACTTTTATAAATGGTATTGTCAAGTATCTTTGCAAATTGCTACACATTGTCATATCTTGTCACATGCCAATTTAAACTAGGCCAACATTTTAATGATTTTGTGAAATCATTTAATGTAAAATGTATATTTCTGACATGGAAAAATGGTAAATGATATGTGGTGGCAATGATTAATGTACATGGTTGTTGGGTGATTGAGTTTCAATGAATGAGTTTTTGCCTTTTGTTCAACACAACTCATTTGTCTTTATTTTCATTTGAGGTTGCAGTGTCCTTCCTTTCGATAAAGTATAGAATAAGTCCAGATTTATAGAAAATGTGGGTCTAAAATTATTTTTGTAAGGTATTACATTCATTTGTAAATATTTAATGACTTATTTGAGATCTGTCAACTGGAGTTAACAGATTCAAAGTTGAGGTTATTATGAAAAACAAATATTTAGATCACTAGACATGTTTCAGATGAAACTTTAACAGTTTCCTCCTGTACAACTACAGGTGTGACAAATGAATGAAGAGCTCTAAATAAATGAGTGGAGGAACATAATGAATGCAGATTCTGTGGAGCACATTTTCCTGACATGGTTTGGGTCCATTTGTCTCCAAAGAAGAGATCATTACAGTTACTCTGAGTGATCACCTTTATCCCATGGTGAAACATCTCTATCCTGGATAGTCATCCAAGATCACAATGCCCCATCCACAGAGCAAAGTTTGAAAGTTGTGTGAATAATATGGGCTTCACATTCACTAGATGAACCCAACTGAACACCAATGGGAGACTTTAGATTGACGACTTAGACAGTGCTCTCCATCATCATCATCAAAACAACAAAGATTGAAACGTCTTTAGTAAAATTGTGTTCCATCCCTCCAGTAGAGATCCAGAGAATACATGCTAAATCTTACTGAAGCTGTCAGCTTAAGGTGGCTTTACCTTGACAGATTATTGTAATAAATTATTGAACTATTGCCGCTAGTAGTCTTTATCAGTTGCAATAAAAAAAGATTACAGGTATATTGTTTTTAAAAATAATTTATTGTTCTTTATGTACAGAAAAGAAAAGCAATTAGTAGAAAAACAGTATCTACACTGTACACTGCATTGAAGGCCTGTCTGCATAACCCAGGTAATGTTTCTGCATCATAGACAGGTAATACTTCACAGTACAATATGAAACAGTCCTCATCTTAGTATGTCTTTGATGGCCATCAGGCGCATATGTTCCTATAACATCCTTGATACAGCCTTTGCATGAACAGAGTACCACTGGTTGCACATTATCAAGTGTCTGACTGTTCGTGGGAAAAGCAAACGGGCAACAAAACTGTCCTTAGAAATCATGAGAATTGACAAAACAATTAAATGTGTTGAGCATTAATGGTTTGACTCAGAGGTATGTAGGGGGTGCCATTTGCATATACAAGCCCTCCAACCTGCACAGAACACGTCGACCCAAGGCCTCTGAACATTTGTCTTTGGTACAAAGTACTGGACGTAAATGTCAAGGCTCCCAAGTTAAGGGTCGCTCCTAGGTGCAATATGTCACCACATATACTGAGCTCAGAGCGGAGTGGACACGGCGTAGAGCTAAGCACGTCAAAGCTGTGTATGGTTATAACCAGAGGTCTTAATTCTCCAGATCAATAACAATTAAACTAAAAACAAACTGCAATCAATCTACCTTCTACAGTTTAAACAATGTAAACTGCAGCAAACCAATGTGTAATAAATAAACACTTTGGTCTAGGTAAGTGACTGCATAAAGGTGAAGTACAGAACGCAAATTGAGAAAAAATAAAACAAAGTCTAAAGATTTCAACCTGAAAAAAATTGATAAAGCTGAAATTGTAACATTTCAGATTGCACTATTAAATACTTATTTACTGTTAGTGGACACCACTGATGAACTGTTTATAGTTGCAGTGACTTTAAATAAGAGGAACTGAGCTTATATGTACAATTAGTAACCACTACAAAGCTGTCCAGATGGTGACAGCTGTCTACAGTAGCTCAGCTCAGTAATGATCTAGTATCAGTTCCATCTTACAACTCTGATCTGAAAAGAAACTGATTCTAGTTCAGTATTCCTACTCAGAGATGGTTTTTTGAATTAAGAGACAGCGTTTGATGGCTCTACATTTGAGCTGTTTTTAGGGTGAAGCAGATGGACAGTCCAAGTTGAAGCAGGAGATACTTAATACTTTTAATATAGCCAAGTAATAAAAACAAAAGGATCTGAACAAAGCTGAACATCATTCAGAATAACAACAATAACACAACCAATAAATAATAACACTATCGCATCAAAAATAGCTCGACTCCATGTAGTTTGACAGTGTTGGGATTCTGTGTGTCTATCCTGGCAGTGCAGCATTGCAGCCAAAATTACATAAAAAAGAAAATTGTTCCTATGTTATAATAGACTGTACATGCTGTAAAAGCTACTGGTCAGCTCAACTGGAAAGTTTACATGTACCACTGGTGCGTATTGAATATAGCCCCAAGCCCCTATTACCACTTATGATTAAGTGTTACTGTCCTGATACCAGGATTTAGGCCACCAATTCATTATACATCTTAATCCTTACAATAATTATGGACACAGCTAAATACACTAGATAGTTTAGGACCTCTTAACTCCACAGCCATCGCTGAGGCAACACCATTAAAACTTACTGATAGGAGAAACACAAACACGCTGCTGAAATGTGATGTTAATGAAAAAGTGCACACCAGTTGATTTCTTTTCCCCCATTTAAAAGGTAGTGAATTAAATATAATTGTAGAATAAGAGGCTAATAATTCAAAGTATAGTTTTGTCTAAATTGTTGCACAGCGCAGAAAGAAGCCAAATGAACAGTAATGGCTAAACGCTAGACCCATACATGCTTGTGGTCAGCAATGCATCCTATAATATGGTTCACCCCCACAAATGGTCAATTCTACATTTAGGAACATAGTTTGGTTCAGTCCTCATCAAGGCCTCATTGACAAATCCAGGCCAATGCACACATGCAAACACACCCCATCTCATTGCTTTTATAAACAACAGCTCACACCATTGTCTAACATTGTAATTTGTCAAATATATGTAGAAGAATATCATTACCTTATTAACAAACGTATCATAAAATATATAAAAATACACTGTACAGAATGAGGTATGAAAATATGAGTCTCCTCCCTTTTGCACATATACCCGCAACACGCTTGTTACAGCGCATGTCGTAATAAAATGTTCAGAACTTGTCCAGCACACATAATTGAACATAGTTTTTATGCTGTGATTTCTTGCCAAAAGTACCAACATTGCATTTGAACTTCATCCACAAAAAATATGATGAACCTTTGTCTAACCTGCTAAAAAAATATGAAGGTTTACTCTTCAGTTTTCCAGAATAACTGCCAATAATTGTTTGCATGTCACATGTACAATAAACTCTAAAGCCTCAGCAAGCCCAATCTGCAACAGACAGCTGTTTATCTGAACTGGTGAACATCGTTTGGTAAAGGTTTAACAGCAAACTCACTGGGGAGGGGGGAGGAATTGCTTTGCACATAATCTTGGAATTAAGACTAATATTATTAATCTGTTAAACACTGGTCTGTGAAGAAATTCTTAGTAAAAATCCTAAAAGGTCATTTTAAATATATTTTGAGCTTTGAAGCATTTCACCCACTTGTGTCAAACACAACAAATGTGGATTCAACTGTTTTTGCAGAGGATTGGATGTGTCCTGACAAACGCTGTTCAGTTACTGAAGTCTATTATCAAATGAATAATACTGACACTTTTAACCACAGGAATGGTTGACCCCACCCCACACTGCACCAATGCTAAAATAGATAAGAATTCAGAGAAACAATATGGTAACTCCCGTAAAGATTAAGATTTTAAATGTTCTGTTCCACATGCAAAGTGTAATTACAAACATCCCCTCACATACATACGCACACACTCATGGTCAACGCAAAATATCGGAGTTCACATCGGCCAACTGGTTCACGACCCACAATGCAGTCTTTTACTGCCCTGTTTCTTCTCTTCCTTCATCCCATAATGCACCATGACAACCTGTCCAGCAAGGTCAGAGGCTGGAAGTGGGCTGGATTTATTAGGGTATTACTGTAGAGAAAAGGTTTGCAGCAGAAAACAAGCAGTTCAATTTCCTTTACTCTGTGCCATTCCTCCTGTTCATTTCCTTCTCTCCAATGTGATGGTGGCTCAACAACAGGTCAGGAAAGAGTGCAGTCGTACGCCCCCTCATCCGCTGCCTGCTCCTCCTGCTCCACTGGAGCGCCGCGATCCTCCGTTCCCAACACCCCAGAGGGCTCCGGGGGCAGGGCCAGGCCCAGGGCCGCGGGCCCTCTAATGTCTTCCACCCTGGGGCCCGTCTGCGGCTCGGCCAACTTGGAGTTAGGGTTTGGAGCTCCGGGCTGGAAGGCTTCGGGCTGGACCTGCTCCACGGCTGTCTCCATTAGCTTCTTCAGCTGGGGCCGGATCAGGTTCAGAAAGGGCTTATAGCCCAGACTAAAAGGGAAAAAGGAGAGAGAAGGTGGGGAAACAGAAACCAGAACATGGAGGACAGAATGGATGGTGTGGAATAAGTTGTTTCATTAAAGTAATGTTGATGACTCTTATGTGTTTCCAAGTACTGTGGTGTCAGCATCATGTAATGTGGATGACTAAAACCTATAGGTACTGGTGAGTTTGTTATGATACAAATACTAATTGCAAAACCCATGAAATTAGACATAGGGCATATGTAAATCTGCAGAATGGCAAGATGTATAAACTCAGCAAAAAATATGTCCCCACTTTTAACTGCTGTCATTTCTAGCATACTTAACATGTAAATATTTGTATGAACATAAGGTTCAACTAAGACATGAACTGAGCAAGTTCCACAGACATGTGACCAACAGATATAGAAAGTTTCCTTGAACCAAGGGGGGGGGTTTAAATCATAAGTAACAGTCAGTATCTGGTGTGGCCACCAGGTCCATTCTGTACTACACTGCAACAGATTTGCCAGTTCTTGCTGTGAGATGTTACCGCACTCTTGCACCAAGGCACCTGGATGTTCCCAAATATTTCTGGGGGGAATGGCCCTCTGATGCAAAGGGTCCCAGACATTCTCAATGGGATGAACACGGACATTCCTGTCTTGCAGCATATCAAGCACAGAACAAGCAGTATGGCTGGTGGCATTGTCATGCTGGAGGGTCATGTCAGGATGAGCCTGCAGGAAGGGTACCACACGAGGGCAGAGGATGTCTTCGCTGTAATGTACACCGTTGAGATTGCCTGAAATGACAACAAGCTCAGTCTGATGATGCTGAGACACACCGCCCCAGACCATGACGAACCCTCCACCTCAATCCAGCTCCAGATTACAGGCCTCATGGTAACGCTCATTCCTTTGACAATAAATGCAGGTCCGGCCATCACCCCTGGTGATACAAAACCACAACTCGTCTGTGAGGAGCACTTTTTTCCAGTTTGGTCTGGTCCAGGGATGGTGTTTTTGTGCCCATAGGCGACGTTGTTGCCAGTGATGTCTGGTGATGGCCTACAGGCCCTCAGGCCAGCCCCTCTCAGCCTATTGCAGACAGTTTAAGCACTGGATTGTGCTTTCCTAGTGTAACTCAGGTAGTTGTAGTGGCCACCCTGTACCCGTCCAGCAGGTGTGATGTTCAGATGTACCGATCTTGTGCAGCAGTTTTTACTCGTGGTCTGCCAATGCGAGGACCATAAGCTGTCCTTCCTGTCTCCCTGTAGCACTGTCTTAGGCATCTCACAGTACAGATATTACAATTTATTGCTCTTGCCAACATCTCTAGTCCTCATTCCTCCTAACAGCGTGACTAAGAAACATTCACACAGGTGAGCAGGGACCCTGGTATCTTACTTTTGGTGTTTTGAGTCTTTAGGAAGGTTCTTTTTAGTGTCCACAGTTACCATATCTGTGACCTTAACTGCCCACAGTCTGTAAGCTGTTAGTGCCTTACTGACTGTTCCACAGGTGCATGTTCATTGTCTATGGGTCATTGAACAAGCATGGAAAACAATATTTAAACCCTTTACTATTAAGATCTGTAAAGTAATTTGGCTTCTTAAGAATTATCTTTAAAATACAATTTCCTGAAAAAGGGATGTTTTTTGCTAAGTTTATATTGCTATCCATCAATTATTCCTAATGGACAGAAATACAACCAGGTAGGCAGTGTCAGTCAGAGGCAAAAGACGTTCAGGCAGAAACACTGACCAGTCTGTGGAGGCCCAGGCGTCTACTTCCAGCAGGCCAGAGCGGACATTTTGCACTGTCTCAGGAGGAACCTCTGGGCTGTCCAGGAAGTTGACTACCTGTTTAATGATGGTGGCCTCTCTCAGAATCAGACCAATCACAACACACCACTCCAGACAGCCTGCCTCCATGAACACATGCAACAGATACCTGAGGACAGAAAAAGATCAGGCATGTTGAAAGGCCTGGTGATACTGGATATTACTACCGGTCATACACCGAGAGCTAACTAACAGGAAACCTAACTAAGTACACAATAGTATTTCTAACACAAACCTACATATGATACAGCAATTCCATACACATATACTGCTTTACACAAACCTACAATTGACACAACAAAGACATACACATGTACTGCTTACAAAAACCTACATATGATACAACAATACCATACGTGTATTGCTTACACAAACCTACATATGATACAACAAAGACATACAAGA
>JACXGM010003172.1:9223-43123 GCA_016801145.1 Umbra pygmaea | reverse complement strand
AGGCGGGGTCAGTGGCTCGTTCACGTGCGTTCAATCTCACGTTGATTGTGATTTATAAAGGAAAGATGCGCAGGACCTGGCGTACGACCGGTTTTATACATGTGAATTTTTCTGTGCGTACGTACTTTTCCAGTTTTGGCCGTACGCCATCTTCTGGTATGTAAGCTGCGCAATCTTTTATACATGAGGCCCCAGGTCCATGCAGTGATAGAATGCTTGTAATAACTTGGTAAAACACCTGGTCCTTGCAGTCTCTCCTGTTTACAGCATTTTGTGAACAAGCACAAGTGTTAATTAAAACTATAAACAGTGATTTCAAAAAAATTATTTATGTGGATTTTTTTCCTTTGTCAGCACCACAGGGAAAATTACTTTACGTCCAATTTGTTTTTAATAGGGCTTAAAACCAGAAACACTCTTGAGAAACAGGCCAGCTACACAGAAGACCATGATCTGCTTTACACACACACACACACGTACACACACAAACCATAAACAAATCTTGCTATTAGTTAGCCACATATTCAACCTCCTATGGACCTGCGTTTTAAAACAAAAAAAACTCAGGTAGGGCATCAGGTGGCTCAGTGGTTAGGCAGTCAGACTTGTAATCTGAACGTTATTGCTTCAATTGCATTATTGGGCGCAGATGGCTCAGTGGGTAGGGAGTCAGACTTGTAGTCAGAAGGTTGCCAGTTCGATTCCCGACTAAGCCAAATGTTGTTGTGTCCTTGGGCAAGACACTTTACCCTAACTGCTCCCAGGTCGATGCTGTAAATAAGAAATTGTTCTTAGTCAACTTACCAGGTTAAATAAAGGTTAAATAAAGGTTAAATAAAGGTTAAATAAAAAAATAAAAATAAAATAAATAGGCCAAATGTTGTGGTGTCCTTGACAAAAGGCACTTAACTAGGGCTGCAACTAATGATTATTTGGATAATCGATTAATCTGTCAATTATTTCTTCGATTAATCGATGAATCGGATAAACAGACTAACAAATATTTCCATAACAAAAAAAAATGTTATTCCAAATTGACAATTTTAACACAACAGACCTAAATGTATGATATAAAACATGTACAAAACATATGCTAATTTCTTTAGTAAGGTGCGAAAAATATGGAATTTTCTACCTTGCTTAGACAGACCTGGGATGGTAAAATTATTGTCAACAAAACAATTATAAAAACAGCTTTTGTATAACATAGTTGTAAATAGCCTTATAAGGCCTGTAAAATAGTAATTTTGTTGCTTTATGTATTTTTACCTGTTTATGCTTATTTTGCCAATAACTGTTTTTGATTAAGAATTACTTTTATTTTGAAACAGACTTTGGAGTTTCTACTGCGCGCAACAGTAGTTGAAAAAACGATAAAAGTAAATCACGTAGTGAAACGTTTAACAAATTAGCATCCCGGAAGAGGTACAAGGTTAGCATATGTTTTAATACTGTAATAGTAAGATCTGGTTTGTGTTTTAAATTAGTTTTGCACTATAACTCTTTCTGTTTGTTTACTTTAGCAGTACCAGGTAGTGTTAATGAGCTTGTTAGATTAACGTTAGCTCTCCCGCATCTGCTTTACCACAAACATTAATTAGCCAGCTAGTTAAATACACTTGTCGTGCAATTTTGAAGTGGATTTGATTTAATAAATCAAGCTGGATCGCGACAAAACACAGACTGTTTGATAAATAAGAACTACCTGCTGTGGGAGGAACTATTACTCATTTCAAAACGCAACGCATGCTATTATTAACCCTGCCTGCTGTTGAGTCCCCTTCTCCTATCGCTCCAACCTTTTTTCTTTTCAAGTGCTCCCTCATTACAGTGCTGCTCCGGTGCAATGCCATTTATGTTTTACAGAGTTTGCACGTAAAATTTTTGTTTCATTTCAAGTTCTGCCATAATATCCAAGATTTCGGTCAGACAGTTTAAAAGTTTTTTCTTTAAGTGACGTAGCTCCACCACACAGCGAGCAACAAAATAGACCCAACAAATCGATAAAGAAATTTGTTGCCAACAATTTTAATATTCGATTTCTATCGATATAATCGATTCATTGTTGCAGCCCTACACTTAACCCTTTAATGTTCGACTCAACCGTTTGGCACACAATGGGTTTTTTCGCAGCAAGGACATTAAAGGGTTAACCCTAATTTAACTCTCTTTGTCTGTTAGAAATAACTTTTTCATGAGTGTCACGACAGGGTTGCCCAATGTCCTCTATTATTTTCCAATAGTAATAGAGCCAGATTCTTTTCTGTTAAAATTCACTCCTTCATTCTGTGTCATGTATAGGTGTAGACTAGAACACAAATGTTCCTTGTTTGCAGATGATTTGCTTTTATATCATAAATCCTCAAAGGTAGACACTATCATAGATGTGGAATATTCTCCATCTAACTTTAACACATTGTCACACTGTAAACCCGGAAATGTGAATTCACTTTAAAAAAAATTGGTAACCGGTTGCCTTAAAAATGTTGAGTAACGGGTTATGAAAACTTGAGTGCATTTAACTTAATAATAAAATAAAAATCCACCCTTTCATGCATTTAAATTAAATGCACTCAAGTTTTCATAACCCATTACTTAACATTTTTAAGGCAACCGGTTACCTCAAATCTTTTAAGTGAATTCACCTATCGGGCTTACAGAGTGCAAATGGCCTTAACCCATGATGGGCTAGCTTTATGTATTACTTTTGGGCAGCAAATTTAATTTATATTTATTACTGGCTCTCCTGAAATTAGCTGCTGTCAAAATAGTTCAATCTTGGTACAGTACATTATTCTGCATTGTCAGCAAATGCATTAGTTAGGCTTTTTTTTTCAGCACTGAATTGACCAGGTTCAAAGATTCATCACTGGGTGTTAACAACATTTGCAGAGTAAAATCTTACCTCACTCAGAAGCAGCACAGCTACTCATCCAGGAACTCATCATGTGGTGTCTGGAATAATGCAACTCACTTTTGGTAGGAATCAGAGGCCATTCAACCCTCCAATTTAGGGCTTTTTTACACTACGATAGATACTGATTGCTTTCAGCAACATTTTCTGAATTTTTGCAAGCTCATTTCTGTACGGTTAAGTACTGTGTATTTACACCATCATGTCTCCAGATCGCAATCGTGTGTTTGTGGGTGTGTCATTCAAGACGTCTTGAGGTCGGTGCCTAGCCCAGCCCATTGATTTACACTGAAAAATTTCCCTGCAATACACATTTCTCCCGGGCTATTAGCAAAGCCTTAGGTGGTATCTCTCATGCGCTACCTCCGGAGAAAATATTGCTGAAAGCTATTAGTATCTATCATAAAATGTAAAAAAAACTTATTCAGGATGCAGTGGCCCACCGAGGGTTCAAACTTCCCACATTCTCACACATCATGGCACTCTTATGCACACTCCACTGGCTTTCAGTATAAGCTCATCATTATTGCAAGGCCATGGTTCTTGCTGATGGAGCAAACAGAGAAGCTTCTCCCTTCCTTCAGGCAGTGCTCAAACTCTTAATCTCTACCCTTGCTCTTCGGTCCCTTGGCCATCCGGCTCTTTTGAGAAGTCAGCTCTTGCTTCATGCAGTTAAACTCTTCTCCATCCTGGCACATTAACGGTGGAACCAGCTTCCACTGGAGGCTAGAACAGCAGAGTCTCTGTCCATATTTAGAAAAACATCTGAAACCCTACCTTTAAAAAGACTTACTAAAAAGGTTCCTCTTGCCACCACCCCGGTTGTCGGTTGCCTTTGTTTTTTGTGTTTCCAGCTCTGGTTTCGCCATAACTGATTCAAGGATTTGAATACAGTCAGTACTACTTTGCGTATTTGTTTTTCCTTGCTCCGTGCTCATACTATAAGTCGCTCTGAATTGGAGCACCGGCTAATTGACTAAAATGCAAACACATTCAAATGTATTGTAATGGGTCTCTCCATGCCTGTTGGCTGATCTTCAGGTTGGAGTGGACTTCTGTGCCGGTTGCCATGAGTTTGGGGCAGGTGTGCTGTACAGACTGTGCAGTGGGCTTCATATTAAACTCACACTGTTGGTTGCCCTGGGCCTTAGTGTGGGGTTTCTGTGCCTCTGTGAAAGCCTGGCGGCCGTACCGTGCCATGCGGTGGCCGGGGTGACTCTGCCCTCTCCTCATTGTCCCTCACAGCTTGGTATTCCCCACGCACCAACTGCTGTGGGCTCTGGAGGATGTGTTTTGGGGATTTCAGCCTGGCGCCCATCTCTCTCTCTTCATTTCCTTCTTTTTCTCTGTCTGTCTCTAATTTAATCAAAGAATAATTTAGGTGGATAGAATATTTTAAACAACACTGGCATTGAATGAAATTGGTTTTGTTCATCAGTGAGATTGAAGACATGATAGATTTTTATTTTGCTTGTTCTTTTGCAGGTTCTTTCTCTTAGTTTTTTTCTCCATATATTTCTATCTAGCTCTTCCTCTCACTGACTCACTGTCTCCGTTTTCTTTGCTCTCTCCCTCTTTCTAGTTCCCCTCTTTCTCTATGCCGTGCTCTGCTGGCCAGCACCTTTTCACTCTTGAGCCAGTGGAATAGTACCATGCATGTCAAGTGTGCCTATTTGAAAGAAGGTTTAGATGAGAGGTGCTTTTGAGATTTCTGTCTTCCTTACCTTTAAAAGAACACAATAGAGTTGTTTTCAGATGACCTACTTTCCAAAACTTTAGCCTGCAGTACGCCTGAACTCAGAATTGACTGGATGACTAGACATTGTGTAATAAGCTAGTAATAGTTAACACAGATTCAGTCGTTATTGTTTCGTACATAGTTTTGCACTCACATTTTTTTGATTCCGGGGTGATCATTTAAACGTTTCACTTAAAATTATAAAAATTGTAACCCAACAAATTCCTAACCACTTTGACATTTCTGAACGTAGGTTTTTAAACTAAAATATTTTATATGACTGGATATGGAGGGATCAGGTGACAGTTGTTCTTAGGAGGCTTCAGGGAGTGAGATGATTAAAGGTGTCTCTAATGTTGTTAGCTGTGTGTATGGAACTGCGTGTGTAACTGTGTACATGTGTTTGTGTCAGATCTTGTTACAGCTGTCAAAGATAGATTGGCCGGACCATACTCAGGGACAGCGGGCATACAGCAGTTTGTGTTGACATTCACCAGGCCAGACCTTAGCCATCAAAGGAGGCACAAGTAAACAAACATTGGCCGGGGTTAGAGAAAGGCCTCGTGGTTGACAGAAGACTTCCAATACGTTCAGAAACAGACCATTTTTGGGACAAATACATCTTGATCACATTCTTCTGTGTAAAGACGAGGATTTCCTGAGCCTCAGCAGACATCATGCCTAGAAATCTTGAGCTTGGAAGCTATGAAAACCTTTGGAAGAGCATATTATGGTGACTACGTGTCCAGAGAGACATCACAGGGGTAAAGTGGAGAGGTCAGTACACTAAGGCCCCGTCCACAAGAACGGGTATTTTTGAAACCTGAGTTTTCTATGCGGTTATGCCTTTAGTCCACACGAAAACGCTGTATCAGGTCACTGAAACCGAGCTTTTTTGAAAAATCCGGCCAGGGTGAAGTTTTTTAGAAACTCCGGTTACAGTGGTGTAGTATGGACGGTGAAAACTGAGATTTTGGCACGTGACGTCTGAGTGCGCGCTGTTATCTGTGTTTATTGTCATTATGCGCCACTATCTCCATTGTTTACATGAGGAGAGTTTGTGCAAAAATAATACAATTTAAAAGAGTCTGTGCAATGGCGGACGTAGCCAAACTATCGCTGCTGTTAACTTTGCTGCTCGCAGGGCTTAAATACCGATACATGCATATTTATCGTATTATATTGCTAAACAGAGGCATCAGAATGCAATACTGCTCAGGTCACTGCTTATGACTACACTACGCTCCCAGGACACAGACCTCGCCGGTTTTGGACGAGAACTACTGGAACAGGTAATAACCCTTTTTAGGCTTCTGATTGGCCAAAATGGTTTTACGGTTAGGGTTATATCATCACCTGTTGGTTTGGCATGTTCTTGACAGCACATGATCGGGCGTTTTTGCGTTTTCATGTGAACAGAGATTTTTTTAAACGTGCTTGTGTGGATGAGATTTTTTTTAAACGAATGAAGAAAAACTTTTAAGACAATCCGTTTTCAAAAATACCCGTGTACGTGTGGATGGGGCCTAAAACTGATTTGAACCCTTGGCTCTGTAATTGCATGAAAATCAGTGTTATCCTGACCTTGTGGTCTGTGGTACAGTTACATATTCCAAGCCCAAGCAGGGACTATAGGCAGGCAGCACCTTGTGGGGGAACATACTCACAATCTAACACCCTGATCTTGTCTAAGCAGTCATCTTTGGAGGGTAACTTAAATGAGGCTTTAAAAACACATTTAAACAATCTGGGGGATCCTTGATAAGCCTTTAGACACATTCACATTCTCACCACTAATTAGGGTTTGTTATAAGCACCTTAATGATAATGCAATAGATTGAATCCTATATTGTAAACTACTCCCTACATAGAACACATTTTTGATCAATCCCCCATAAGGCTCTGGCTTAAACCATTGTCAAAAGCAGTGCACTATATGAAGAAACAGCTTTAATTTCAGTAGTCGTACAGTCTGGCCCTGTCCTTGTATTGCATGGCACGCTGACTGCCCTGTTGTGTGGCCGATCATGGCTTGCATCACAGATTGCATCTACACATTGCACTACTTTAGGGATTGACGTGTAGCCATGGAGATCTGGTTGCCGGGTGTGTTATGATATGCCCACCACAGCCAGTCACCCAACAGGGCAGGAATGCTGAAGCTAATCTTCAGGCACTACCCTGCAACCAGGCAGGCTGATGTCCTGACCTTGACTCAATATTACACCCAGGCCTACACAAACATCCCACTGAGCAAAATATTTTGAAAGACGTCTTTTCAACGTCTATTCAACATCTTTATTAACCACAAAGACATATTTTCAACATCTTTTCAACCTTAATTGCTTAGAGGGATAGCCTTGCTCCCGTAATACAACCTCTAATACCCTCAGGTCTAGCACACCCTCACCATTTACTACGCAAATAGCTGTGACTTTACACCACACACAAACGACTACCGACCCAGCCTGCATGATGGCGAGCGTACATACTTTGTCCTCTTAGTGTGTTTAGGGCTTCCAGTTGTTATCATTTCATTAGATCACTTAAGAATCTTGACAACCCTATTGTACTCCAACATCATGAAGTCTGGCTTCTTCATCTGCTTCTCCTTCTTCTGTTTCTCCTCCTTCTGAAGCTTATAACCACTACATTGTAAGAGCTTGATTTGCCACCTGGCTGTGTCCAACGCATTCTCAAGGCGATACATGAGTAACCTTAGGTAACGGAAATTTCGCTGCATTATATAGACAGACTTACGGATATGGCCTTTCAAATGTGAACTTTCGTAAGTATTGAATTGCCATTCTACCGGAACATTTCCAAAACTAGACCGATCAGTTACCATTTAATGCATTTGGGGAATGTTTAGTTACATACTAGGTTAGTGAGGTTAAAGAGCAACTTGCAGGTTGGACACCTCAATATAGAATAGTGTACAGTAATGAAAAACAACTAGATTGGAGAAATATATAACTGCCAAAAACGATATTTAGAGAGAAAATTGTCATTAACAATAACATCTACATCTATAAATCACAGATCGGAAGTGACGTAACGCGAGGTAGTCTGTCAAATTCATTCTCAAATTACGGATGAAAACGAGAGTGAAACTCATCTGATACAATTACGGCTACTGTAAAACTTTCTCTATATCTCGCGCTGTCTCACCACTGCTCTAACTACAATGACAAATGCAATGAGAGAGCAAAGCGCAGCTCGTGTTTGCCTCTGCCTACGTCATATGTGTCATTGCTAGCCGGGCGGAGCCTGGCTTATTATGGGTACATTTTCATCAAAGTCCTGCTTTATGTTTTGTGTAACATAGAAATTCTTACATATGTGTTTTTAAAAGACTACTTCCCAAAACATTAACGAATGTTTAATTCAGATATCAATTTAACCTGCAAGTTGCTCTTTAAGGTTTGAGTAAGGTGAGGTTAAGGTTAGGGTAAGTTTAAGTAAAAAAAAAGGTTTTGTAACAATACGAGGCTTTACATTTCCCTGACTCCGTAAACATACATGTGTACAAATTGTTTGTTTTGTACGATTTTTTATGTATCTCCCTGAGAACAACCTTCTGTGTCCTGTTTTTTGTATGCCTCAGCTTTAGACTAGCCAGAGGTCGCGTGGTTATAGGTTCATTTGACTGTGGTCTAGCCAGCCTAGCCCTCTGTGCAGCTGTGAGATGGGATTCCTGTTTTTGTGAGTCATGGGGCTTTCTACTTATCTGCCTGTGGTTTGAGCTCAGTACAGAAATGGGTGTGTGTCTGCCTACTTGAGGGTCTGTATTTGTTTGTTGTAAAGCTATCCCAAACCATACCTTTAACCATACCCAGGAGAGTTCATTCCTACACTGACCAATGGTCAAAGAATTTGTGTGTAATCCTAGTTTTATTGTACATGTGAGAACCAGTCTTCACAAGGATTGTAAATCTTGACAATTATCTCCAGTCTACAGAAATAAAAATGCTATTACAGAAGATAGGGATTAGGTTTAGAAATCATGTAGTCTCGTAACGATGGTGGCTTTTCATGATGAATAATATGTTGAGTTGTTTAAATCAAGCTGAATTACAGTGCATCCGGAAAGTATTCACTCGCTTCTTCCACATTTTGTAGTGCTACACCCTTATTCCAAAATTGATTAAATTCATTATTTTCCTAAAATTCGGCAAACAATACCCCATAATGACAATGTGAAAGAAGTGTGTTTAAAATCTTAGCAAATTGATTAAAAGTAAAAAACAAAAAAGAACATGGACATAAGTATTCACAGCCTTTGGTCAATAATTTATTGAAGCACCTTTGGCAGCAATTACAGGCTCAAGTGTTTTTGAGTGTGATTGCTACAAGCTTGGCACACCAATTTTTTTTTTTTTCGCCCAGGTCTGAGGTCCGGAGCACTCTGGAGCAGGTTTTCAGCAAGGGTGTCTTTGTACATTGCTGCATTAATCTTTCCATTGATATTGATTAGTCTCCCAGTTCCTGCTGCTGAAAAACATGCCCACAGCACTATGCTGCCACTACCATGCTTCACTGTAGAGATGGTATTGGCCAGGTGATGAGTTGTGCTTGATTTCCTCCAGACATGATGCCATTCAGGCCATAGAGTTCAATCTTTGTTTCATCAAACCAGAGAATTTTGTTTCTCACGGTCTGAGAGTCCTTCAGTTGCCATTTGGCAAACTCCAGTCAGGGTCTCATGTGCCTTTTACTGAGAAGTGGTTTCCATCTGGCCACTCTACCACACAAGCCTGATTGGTGCTGTAGAGATGGTTGTTCTTCTGGAAGGTTCTCCTCTCTCCACAGAGAAATGTGGAGCTCTGTCAGAGTGACCATTGGGTTCTTGGTCACCTCCAAGGCCCTTCTCCCCCGATTGCTCAGTTTGGCTGGGTGGCCAGCTCTAGAAAAAGTCCTGGTGATTCCAAACCTCTCCCATTTACGGATGATTGAGGACACTGCTCATTGGGACCTTCAATGCTGCAGATATTTATCTGTACCCTTCCTCAGATCTATGCACACCTAGGGGCGCAGATGGCTCAGTGGGTATGGAGTCCGACTTGTAGTCAGAAGGTTGCCAGTTCGATTCCCGACTGAGCCAAATGTAATTGTGTCCTTAAGCAAGACACTTTACCCTAATTGCTCCCAGGTCATTGCTGTAAATAAGAAACTGTTCTTAGTCAACTTACCTGGTTAAATAAAGGTTAAATAAAAATAAATAAAAAATAATTATGCCTTGTTTACAATCCTATCTTGGTCTACAGACAATTCTACAGACAATTCCTTTGACTTCATGGCTTGGTTTGTGCTCTGACATGCACTGTTAACTGTGGAATATATATAGACAGGTCTGTGCCTTTCCAAATCACGTCCAATCAACTGAATTTACCACAGTTGAACTCCAATCAGGTTGTGGAAACATCTCAAAGATGATCAGTGGAAACAGGTTGCACCTGAGCTAAATTTTGAGTGTCATGGCAAAGGCTGTGAATACCTATGTACATGTGATTTCATCATTTTCTATTTTTAATAAATTTGCTAAGATTTCATACACACTTCGTTCACATTGTCATTAAGGGTTATTGTTTGTAGAATTTTGAGGGAAATAATGAATTTTATCTATTTCACTTTCCGGATGCACTGTATATCCACCAAGCCTTCATCTTCCACAATGTTAATTGATTGGCCAGCTGCAGCTATCCACTTTGCCATTGCATCGGGACTTTGTATACTGCATTTGGGAACTGTAATACCTATGAAGATTGTGCTGCACTCTTACAGGCACATTTTACTACTCTGTGAAATGTTCTCCTCTGACGATTCATTTTTAGACTCCCTGGTGAGTCGGTGCAAAGCTACTTGGCTAACTTGAGGGGCATAACTAGCAAGATTGGCTGTCTCTGAGACAGAATGGTTTGGGATCAACTGATAGAAGGCAAGTTTATTTATATAGCAAAATTCATACACCATGGCAATTCAAGGTGCTTTACATGAACAAGAAAACAACATGAAAAATTGAAACAGAAAGCAATTAAAATGAGAGAAAATGACGAATTTTTTTTTTGCAAAATAGTAGAGTTTAAGAAATAAGAGACTAACCATATAAAAATATAGTGCAATCAGTTCGGACTTGGCACGGTGTCCATTCAGTAAATGCGTAGCACACACAATGTGAGGGAGACACTGTTGCTCGAGCCAGACAATCTTACCCTGTCACAAGCTATTAATCTTGCTTTCCAAATCGCAGCTCACGCGACAGCAATGTTTACAACCACGGCAACAAAAAATAAATGGTGGGTCCTCTTCCCACGCTACCAGAATTGCCCCAGGCATGAGCTCAAATGTGCCTCGGGCGTGGCCAAACCTACCAAATTTAGGGGAAACAAAACCCTGTTGATGTCGGCTGCTCTTCCCATACATTTTTTGTCTTCAACTGTTATCCACAATGTGAGCCCAGTGAGAGTGGCTTTGAAATTGTGCACAGTCAACCAAAGTGATGTGTGTATTCCTCTGCTGTTGGATACTGGTGCCAGTGTATCACTGCTGAATGTGGACACTTACAATCAGTTTTTCAGATCCTTGCCACTCACTGTGACTTCCACTGCCCTTTGTGGATGTGGTGATTCAAACATTGAACTATTGGGCTCATTCTGACTCACTGTTAGATTTGTCAACTAAGTGTTGCCTGTTGACACACAGCACGCCGAAATGCTAACGTGATGGGACCGGACCCCTTCACAGTCCGTGTTTCACACTTTTGAACACTGTCGGATTAGAAATTCTGAATGTCACCTCAACGTGGCAACACAGATGGCCAGCACTATTTGATGGTACAGCATTGACCCACCAGCCGATGATTGCCACCACTGTAACCAGGGTCATTCAGCCATTGCATCGGAACATCATTGAACCAGTTGACGCTTCCCCTTGGATTTCTAGGCCTAAAATCTCCAAACATGACGTGCCCCTCAAGTATGTTTACTCCTCTTACCAAACACAATCCCACCCTTAACAGCAACAAGTGTGTCTTTGCAGTGCATAGCATTGAGTTTGTGGTCCAACCTCCAGTCCAACATTGATGCCATCCACAACATCCTTGAGCCCAGCTTAACATCCCAGGGTTCCTCCTTTCTTGGCATGCCAGGTTCTGCCCTAGTACTCAGCCACCACAGCCACGCTGCGCCAAGTCAGGACGAACCTTGGGTGTGGTCACGTGCCTGCAGTGAGGCTGTGTGCCTACTGAAGTCACAGTTTGTGTCTTCCCCAGTTTTTGCTAATTTCGACATTAACACCACCTTTAACATTTATAATATCTTTGAGCGCTGAGGAGATTGGGGGAAGAATTGGTGCTTGAAGAGAGGTCTAGGTGACACAATTCAGGGTGTTGCAAAGGGCCTAATCAGTGCCCTGACTGTTTCATCTGTTAAATGTGCTGCTTTACCTAGACATTCAGATGACATCATCCTTAACCAATAGATTGCTTGTATTGTCTGTTCACCCTTCACACCTGTTAGTCGTTTCATTCATCAGTCTGGTATTTAAGTCTTGTGTTTGTTCTGTGGTTTGTGGTTCGTAATTATGTTTAAGTTGTGTTATGTTGCATGTGTAAAGATTTTTTTTCAACCTATTTTGCCTCCACAGAGTACTTTTTTATTAAGTATTTTTGCATATAAAATATAAAATTTTCTCTACTTCGCAACTGCCTCCCATTTATCCCTGTACCAATGACCAACATATTTACATTAGCTAGGGGAAAAGGGGTAAACAATTTGAAGGCAGTGACCTTTGTTGTCAAATGTCATATTTAGTTCTTGTTTACAATTAATCTGATAGCTAAAATACAGTCTGTGCAGAGTAATGCAGTGTGTATTTATCGTCAGATTAGAGAACATCTGTGTTGTTTACATCTCTCGGCATCACTAGCTAATCCTGCAGTCTGACTCACACACAAGGACACCGACCAACCTGCAGTCTGTACATGGGAATACAAGACAGAGCCTGTCTGTCTGGCCCAGAATACTAGTCAAAGTCTCTATGTCTACAAGCGCTTAACTATCCTGCAATTTGTGTTCAATAATATTGTCATATTGTCAAAAATGTCTAAACAGATATTCAGTATTTCTTCAGTTAGCATAGTCTTAAGTTGTTGCGATTGTGTGACCACTCAGTTCTACACCAGTTTTATGTGAGACCTAACTCCATCCCAATGTTAGGGTCTGTTCATCTTAAACATAGCACCTCCCTGTTGTGAGATGACTAATTTACTCATGCAGCCACTGTATTGCAGCAGGTCTGATAGACTGATCCTTGAAAAGTTGACCACGCATCTGAAGCATCTGTCCTCCCTCTGAGAGCCTTTATAACTCATCGTGAAGTGTACGCACACAAACACACACACGCATCCTGTATTTTCAGTCCAGAGTTTTGGGCACACAGATTGCTGGGCTAAACTAAGAAAGCTCAACATTACAAAAAAAGAAGCCCAAATCTAATCGGGACACCAGCATGAAACTGATACAGACCCACATCCCAGCTGGAGTCTGGCCACTCAGGAAACCTGACAGGTCACTACACTGAACCAGACTAGATTCACAGGCAGCCTTACCTCAGCTGATATGTATGTGGTCCAGGGCAGCAGGCAAGCCATGAGTGTCTTAGATAATTGAGGCATTTATTCAAACCTGATGAGGTAAACGTAGAGGAATGTATAGAGCATTACCTCTGGCTGAGCCTAGTCTAAAAACAACACACAAACACCTTCCCAGTGGCCCTGACACCTTTTTGGGAAACAAGCATCCATCTTTTTATCTATGGAGAAACAAACATTACCTAATACGATGACCCCGGTTTTGGAACCACTTTGTTTTGTGATTAGTTAGGATTAGTCTGTAAATAGCAAGTGATAACCGTCTATTTTGGTAAAACTATACGCTGTTGAATATCGCTAACCCAGAAACTACCTTGGAGCCTATGTTAGTGTTTTATTGTTTTTTATTTTTATTTACCTGGGCTCTGGTTGTTGGCAAGATATCAAGGAATGTTCAGAATGCACCTCAATGTCACCCGGTGGCATGGTGGGGGAAAGGATCCAATTTCTCTTCTGTAATCTAAGATAAAATGAAACGTTCAAGGAGGGCAGGAAAACCCCAGACAGTATCACAGCCTTTGCATCATCTAAGAAGTCATTATAGAATCAGACACTGTGTGTGGCATGGCATCATATTCAGCCATCCCCCTGATGGCAGGCCGTAAAACTCTGTGAAATCAACCATGATCGAATGATTACTTAAAACAAACTTTGGACATGTGTCCACACCCAAAGGGAAACCCCTTTTAGTTAGTCTTTCAGCCAACCCCACCTCTGTGTATGCTTTGATTCCATGTCCTTTTTGGATAACAACTCACAATGCCTATCCAATGAATATTGAAAATCTGGCCTTATGTATACTCCCCTGTGGAGTTATCTACCATCAGATACAGGTCAAAAGTAAACTTTCATCCGTCATTGTCCATATTTCTCTCTTTCCCCTAGCAGGCGCCAGTCATGTTGTTTGAAGTAGCTCACTGACCACTATTGTCTTGTACCTACTGGCCTGAAAGCGAGCATAAGACTCCCGTTCAATGCACTGCTCCAACCAACTGAAAGAGGCAGTGTATTTACACTAGAATATGGGAAACACCAAAGCGTATGTTGGGTGTAAGATTTATGTTCTATTCACCCATCACCAGCCAACACCTCACCCATTACAGAATAGACTCAATCGAGGGACCAGTTTGACTTTGGGTCATCCGTACAGTGGATACATTAGTACAACCTGTACTGTGTTGTTGTGGCAGTCTGTTACTTAATTACCCTAGCACATGCTTTGATAATAATGCTTTTACATTCTGAAACAATTTAAGTAAAACAATATGAATGAATTGCAAAGAAATGGTGATACCCATCTGTCTAGCTTTGCATGCACTTAGTCTCATCATGCAGTAGATAGTACTGGGAGTGTCTATCTCCACCAAACTAAACACACTTAGACTAGCTAATATTGGTACATTTTCAATTTTTTTTGTGGACTAGCTAACGTTATACCTGTCTTGTTATCCATGTGGACTAGCTAATAATAATTCTGTCTAATTTTCAATGTGGACTACTAGCTAATACTACACTGTTTTATTTTCCATTGGGACTAGTCAATACCATTCGTATCTCATTTTCAATGTAGAATACTAGCCAATACTATTACTGTCTGATTTTCCATGTGGGACTAGCTAATACTAGTCCTTTCTCATGTGGGCTAGTAATAATATTCTTGTCTCGTTTTCAATGTGGGCAAATACTATTCCTGTCTCATTTTTATGTGGGAGTAACAAATACTATTCCTTTATAAGTGTGGGCAATTAAATATTATTCCTGTCTCAGAAGGACTTGAGTCATGTCATTGTTTAAAATCTATTGTAGGTAACATTATAATTAAAATTCTACACAATGACCCTTTAATGTGTGAACATTCCAGCTCTCAAAATCACAGAATTCCCCTGCCTTTGTAGGTGTATGCCACATCTCATCTCTCTCTACATTGACCTGTTTATCTCACCTGACATTCCTACTTTCTAGAAGGCCTATATTCTTATTTTCCAGTACAAAGGAACCTTTAGCTTCTTTTGATGGGGGTTTTGCTGCATCTTGACGGGCCTGACTCAGTCCCACCCTGCATAGTTAGGTTGTGTTGTGTTTCGGAGAAGGGTGAGGATAAAAAGAGCCACAAGGACAGAACAATGAAGCACCTGCACAATAATGAGCCCTCAGACTGAACTCGCATGCAGCTGGCTTGGCTGACGAGTCACACACACGCAAACACACACTAACTGTAAGCCTGTCTGAGATTCACTTTAGACCACGGCCCAGGTCGTTGACATCTGGCTAGTCTAGTTTTTGGTTAGACTTCCTCCTGAAGTTCAGGAAGTTGTCCTGACTGTTAGTGGTCTGTGGGACCTTTCTTCTAGATACATTTAGTAAGACGGAGGCTATAGCTCTGTTCCTATTACTGGTTGGCTTAATTCATACCTATCGCAACCTCCGTATTTAGCATGCTGATGAGTTGCATCAGGCAGCATACATAAATGTTAATACAATAGACATTCAGGACAAGACCCTATTCACAGCTCACAAAACATACACCGATCAACATTATGACCACCTGCCTAATATTGTATAAGTTCCTCTTTTGCTGCCAAAATAGCCCTGACCCATCAAGGCATGGACTCCACTAGACCTCTGAAGGTGTGCTGTGGTATCTGGACATTAGCAGAAGATCCTTTAGGTTCTGTAAATTGCGAGGTGGGGACTCCATATATCAGATTTGTTTGTCCAGCTCATTCCCCAGATGCTTAATTGGATTGAGATCTGGAGAATTTGGAGGCCAAGTTAATACCTTGATTTTGCTGTTGTGTTCTTCAAACCATTCCTGAACCATTTTTTTTGCCGAAGGGTGCATTAACCTGCTGAAAGAGGCCAATGCCATTAGGGCAATGATAGGGTGTACATGGTCTGCAACAATGCTCAGTTTGTAGGTGTCCAAGTAACATCCACATGAATGGCAGGACCCAATGTTTCCCAGCAGAACATTACCCAAAGCATCACACTGCCTTTGCCGGCTTGCCTTCTTCCCATAGTGCATCCTGGTGCCATGTGTTCCTCAGGAAAGCATCCAGACATCCACGTGCTATAAAAGAAAATATGATTCATCAGACCAGGCCACCTTCTTCCATTGCTCCGTGGTACAGTTCTGATGCTCACGTGCCCATTGTAGGCACTTTTGGCAGTGGACAGGGGTCAGCTTGGGCAGCTTGGGCAGCTTGGGCACATGAACTGTTTCAGCAATTACACTTACAGTAGCTCATCTGTTGGATTGGACCACATGAGCCAGTCTTTGCTTCCCACATGCATCAATGAACCTTGGCCGCCCATGACCCTGGAGCTGGTTCACCAATTTTCTTTCCTTGGACCACTTTTGATATATACTGATCACTGCAGACAGGGAACACTCCACAAGAGCTGCAGTTTTGAAGATGCTCTGACCCAGTCGTTTAACCATCACGATTTGGACCTTGTCAAAATCATTCAATTCCTTATGCTTTTCCATTTTTCCTGCTTCTAACACATCAACTTTGAGGACAAAATGTTCCCTTGCTGCCTAATATACTGTATCTCACCCACTGACAGGTGCCATTATAATGAGATGATCAGTGTTATTCACTTCACCGGTATATGTGTGGTGTGCATGTCTCTGAATCTCAAAATAACAAGCTTTAAAGCGGCTAACAAATGTCGCTAAATGTGGAATTTTAGCTAGAGCTAATTTTTTATGGCATGTAGTATTTGTGGAGAAAACACTGTATTCTCATAAAAAATCTAATTGTCCCAAATCCTAAACTTAACCCTAAACATAACCCTAATGCCCACTGCAGGTCAGTCTTTGTGACACAAATGCTATTCTGGAGGCAGGTCTGCCCCAAATGAAAACACTATGTGATGGGTTGGATCAATGGTAAGCTTGGTGCTTAGATCCCATAATTGGTGTCATCAGTTCAAGTTCAAATGTAAAATGGCAAATGTATGGATAGACTAGATAAGGTTTAAGGTTAGGGTAGGGTCAATCATTATCCTGGGTCAGATGTCCTCTAAGAGCATGCCACTCATTTAAAAGTCAAGCTCCCCTACTTGATTTGAGTCAGCCAACCGAAAATTCAATTGCATGTTATTTTAAACTGAAAATCTAAGCCTAAATGCTTTCCTAAATAGGTCCTGCAAAAATGTTGTTCTGACAAGGTCAAACTGTTCTTGTTTACCGTCTTTGAAGAATTTAATTGTACTCGCAATATAATACAGAAAGGACATACACGCTGACATTTTAGTTGTCAGAGGTGATCCACCGTACTTCACATACATCTCCCTGGATGGAATTCCCCTCTCACCCACCCACACACCATTACATTTTTCTTCCCATGTTATGTACCAGTATCTCTCCTCAAAGGGAGAAACTATATTTGTCGTTGGGTGGCCGGGCCATACAATAGCACATGAAAGGAGAGCGGAGGCTAGAGCAGCTTCATTCACATGTGTTGTCAGTGTCACTACAGGCTATCAGCTCTCTATCGCATGCTCCACGTCACTTGAATGTGGGACAGAAACCATGTTCAGTTCAAGGGTGAACAAAAGATGGTCTGTTTAGTTTCTGCTTTTAAATCTGCCAACAGGCGTGTACACAGCTAGCTAATCCATTATGAATGCCTTTTGCTTTTAAAAGTACAATAAATGCCATATTCTAGGCTTTGACTGGCAACGTTTAGCCTGGCTAGTCAACAGGTCTCAGGCTAACAATAACAAGATGTCCAGACCTGTGGATAAAATGGAGCATGTTTAAGGGGTAAGAGGGCCAATGGGGGTGTGGTTTCTGACCTCCATGAGGACTAGAAGTCACAGCCAGTGAATCAGTTCTCCTTGTCTAACCTTAACCCCCTCCTCTATGTGGCATATTGGACTATCAGCTCTTTCACAGGCTAGTGCTGCTCTTGCTATGTGGAGAGTGGAGGTGATCCCTGAGCTGGCTGGCACTAGGTTAGGCTAGCCACTAAACGGCACACAAACGAGGGCTTTGTGGCCCTGAGTGTACTTTAGTGCTCTGGGAGTCAGGAGGTCAAGCTGGAGGGAGGAGGGGTTTGAGAGGGTGAGACGGGGAGAGGTTGGTTGGCTAGGAGCTAGGGGGGCTGAAGGGGTGTGTGGAGGGTTATTGACAAGGCTCTAGTTGTTTTCTTATAGAGGGAACAACCTCAATATTGTTGCCCACCCACCCCCCTTCAAGAAAAGAAAATCCCTTAGTACACACTAACACTGTCGTTATATCATGGGACCATTGACTTGGCAAGATTGTTCACTACTAGTATACTGGAGCATAATTATTTTTTTGGGCTTTTATTGCTGGCTTTGCTGTTGCACATAAGGAATCTTGGACACCTTAAAGGCTTTGCTTACTTCCAGGCAAACTGGCTCAAACTATGACCAGTGCCGCTAGATGACGTAGATATTGTGGGTTTTGGGGTGGTGTTGTTTTTTTGTGTCGCGCACATGATTTCTGTCTAGCTGCCTTCAGTGTGGACTGGACGACAGTGTGCTGTGATTGGTTAGAAATCTGTGTGCCGCTCTTTGTGTGCCGCTCTGAAAAAAGTGTGAATGTTCATTACATAACCTATAGACCAATCCGGCACGCGATTTGTCTATGACGCCATTTGGCGGCGGGCGCCATTACTGCGGTTTAGGCATAGCTGAGGAGATTGAGCGAACGTTTATAGAAGCTACCTGTGGAGTTAAAAAAATCATATTTTCTCCACGTTTTTCGTGTTTTGTGGCTAACAATGTCGGAAAAAACCTGTTGTGTGTTCGGCTGTTGGGAAAATACAGATATGAATCACAGATTTAGGTAAACGGTTTGGAATAAGCAGGAGCACAGCCTTTGAAATCTTTACATTCTGGAGACAAATACTTGCAAAGTTTATGAGGCAAAAGGTGATTGTTTGGTTGCCTAGAGATACACTGAATAGAATAAGGCCTAAGAGTTTCAGACAAAATTATCCAAAAGCCACATGCATCATAGACTGCACTGAAATATTTGTTCAAAGGCCAATGAACTTAAGGAAACGATCACAAACCTACAGCAACTATAAACATCATAACACCTACAAAGTCCTATACTGTATAGCCCCCAATGGTTATGTGATGTTTGTGTCAAAACTGTTCGGTGGAAGGGCCAGTGACACTCATCACAAAGAACAGTGGTTTTGTTGACCACTTGATTCCTGGTGATCAAATTTTTGCGGATCGTGGGTTCACCATCTCCGATGTGCTGCCTCCAGGAGTGACACTGGCTCTTCCAGCATTTACACATGGCTGTAAAGAACTCTCTGAGCAGGAAGTAACAGAAACCCGTCGCTTGGCAAATGTCAGAATTCATGTGGAGAGAGCAATCAGAAGGTTAAAAGGATTTAAAATTTTGAGTAATGTTGTCCCTGGTAGAGTAAAATGTGTTGATGAAATTGTAAGTATTTGTGCAGGGCTGTGTAACTTGCAACCACAGTTAATTCGTGAGGAAACAGAGCAGGAGGCTTCTGAAATGGATGAAGACATAGATGAAAATTAACATTTGTTGGACATTGCATTAAGGAAAATGTTTAATTTATTGGTGGTAATTAGGAATGTAATAAGCACTTTAGAAGAGAAATATTAATTGTATAAGTGTTTTAATATAAAAGCTATTTGTATGTGTGATGTGTGTCTTGTATAAATTAAATGAAGTGACTTTGTTACAGTTTTGTACAAAGCACAATGGAAAAAAAGAACAGTTGTTGATGTATGGATTACAGTTAATTTGAACTTGACAATCATGTTTATTTTACTGATGTAGCTGGGCTATGGTTAAATGTAGCCTGACATGAGAATGATTACGTTAGCTAGCTTATAGGCTACATACAGTAATGTTACAGTAGACTACGTTATGTATCGACCAGGGGTAGGAATTTTGAGTGTAAGATTTTGGTCAAACTCTCCAATCACTGAATTTTTAACATTTTAAAATTTGTTGCTTTGTGTCTGAAATCTACCAGGCACTTTCATAGCCTATTTTACTAACATTTGTGGCTGGTGCTAACGTTATTTCTATCACTGAGTATCACTGATCTCGGCCGTCACGTCAGGTTTTAGACTATTGCGGTAACACTAGCTGATAAAAAGAATAAACGATAACTAGGTATTAATAAGCTACCTTCGTCACTAACTGGGGGCCACTGCCTGACATCGTCAACCCAAATTTGGTTCGCCATAGGTTTCACTGTGACTGTCGCCTGCTGTCACCTAGCTGTCACTGTCAGCTGTTATATTATCAAGTTGTCAATGAGCTGCGGTGCCTAAACCGCAGTAATGGCGCTGCCAACAGATGGCGTCATAGACAAATCGCGTGCCGGATTGGTCTATAGCTCCTATTGTTTTGGTAATCACCCCCCCACCCACCCACGCCTCTTTCTGCCATTGGGAAAGTTTAGAAGTATGAGAGCACCTCTCGTGTGACTGGAACACAAATGGTTCAACCTGTCTACACGATCGAAGTAAGCTGAGCCCTTTTGTCACCACAAAGACTAAATAAGATGATGAACTGTTGCAGATATTCTAACTCTAATTGGGCTGTCTTTACATTGCAAGACCTATTCTGACACTAATTGAAAAAGGCTCGAGCCGAGGTAATTTTTTTGTGTAAACTTTGAGATATTTCTAGGCTCCACGTCCTGAGGTAGTGAGCTCCACATTGCGGATAGAGGCACCTCGGATTTTTGAAAGTGTTTCAGAACTTTGTTTGAGCAGGGCATGATGTACAGTACCTATCTGGTCAATAAAATTATTTTGATTTTCTCATCGCTGCTCTGGCACTCCAACACATACATCCCATGATCACCAAAATGGCATGCACTCATTCCATAGATAGAGCCATGCTGAATGCTAACAAGTAAACAAACTGGCAAGCTATCTCACACCAGAGTTTATATAACTTTCAGGACCTTAAACATGCTGGTCAAGTTTCTGTACTGTGTGCACGAATACCACTTTAATATTCTATCGACATACCTACAGTATATACAGTGGGCTCTCAAAATAGCAGCATGTGAGAAATATTGTACATTATTAATGTGTAATGGAACCATCCAAAATCATTTATTGATTAAATTGAAAAAGCAATGTCCTGCAAATCAAGGTTTTTACAATAAATGGAACCCTTAAAGATCACTGTAAATTACATTGACTAAAATTCAAGCAGGAATTAAATTCCACTTATTTAAGTTAATGTCTTAAGGAAATATATTGAGCCATTACATAACTTCCTGTTCCACTAGTGCCCTCATACCCAAATCTGTATTTAGAAGCCAGTTCCACTCCACGTTTTCATTGCAACTAGAGGTCGACCGATCATGATTTTTCAAGGCCGATACGGATTAACGATTGTTGGAAGACCAAAAAAGCCGATACCGATTAATCGCCCGATTATTATGATTTTTTGGGGGGGAAATAATGACATTACAACAATACTGAAAGAAAAAACGTTTAATATAACTTCTTAATATAATACACAAAATAGTTTCAAATCTCAAATAAATATATCTAAATATTTAAATTTGTTCAAACGCTAAACAAATGGCAAAACACATAGTAGGCAATTTCTATTTGATACAACTTTGCCTATTAAATCTGTTTTGTAAATCAAACCCTTGGGTTTTGCCAAGAAAAAAACATTTAGTCTGTGCATTTTGATCGTTGTCCTTTTATTAACCAATCGGATTTGGTGCTGCACAACAGGAGTACAGATATCCGAAGTAATTTACAGAAGCACTTGATAAATATACCTGGTTTCAAAATCAATACACAAATATGACATTAAATATAAATATAACAAAACCAGTAACTGAGAAACATGGGGTTCCATCTTTAACTACAGAATTATTCTCTCATTTCGCCACCCTCTGACTCAACATCAGAAATAGGTTACTTTGAAATCCATGTTTGAAAACACTAGCGACGTAGCTATATTCCCTGCTAACATGAATGCCTTTTAATTAAATGTGGAAGTAAAAAAACCTGTCTTCTGTGTATCGTTTTGAATAGGCATCATATTTTGACAAGTTATATGTGCGCAATGACTGTGCATTGTCAAATGGACAAATAATTAAATCAGCACTCGTTTGGTGCCAGTACCTGATTTTTATCTATAGTTGGCTGATCTGATGATTAATTATGAATTCCCCTTATTCATCATATGCAACGCAATATAGCTAGTTAACCCTTGTGCAGCAGCTTTTTTGAATGGGTCGTTTTTCCCTGAAAGCCTCAAAGAAAACCGAACGGATAAAAGTTTTGGTTGATAAAAAAATTGGAACAGTTCTGTCGGAACGAAAGCAGTGAACCTCTACCCACTATTCTAGACTAATATTAACCATGTGAAGCTAACAAGTGATTATATACGACTGATTTTAATTGATCCCCTTTCATGCTAGCTACAAACTTAACATGGCTTCTCTGCAATCACAATTTCCTCTAGACTAGCTCACGATAGATGGGCTGGCTGCACGCAGTTTCCACGTGATTTGCTATCTAATTGTAACACCAGAGGAAGTGGTTTCTCTCCAAAAAAAGTATTGTCCATAATCGGCAAGCAAAAATGCTGATAATTATTTTGAAAACTCATAATCGGCCATAATTAATTAGCCAGTCCAATTAATTAGCCGACCTCTAATTGCAACCCTCTAATCTGGGACTAATTTAGACCTGGGGGACCAGGTGAGCCCAATTAATGTTGAGGTAGAACAGAAAACCAGCAGGCTCCGGACCCCGTAGGGTTAGGGTTGAATACTCCTGCACTAGTGTATACAAAGGTAACACACATGCAAAATCCCTTTGTCATCCAACACCATGAAGAAAACAATAGAACTGGCAGTTCAAAAGAGACAGATGGTCGTAGACCTTTGTAAATATGGTAAATATGCTACATGAAGATCCACAAATAATAAGGTATGGAACAGTTGAAAACCTCACTGGTAGAAGATGCATATGCATGGAGGATGGTGAGAAAAGCAACATCCCCAAGAATCACTGTGAAAGAATTGCAGGCCTTGGTGGTATCTTGGGGTCACCAGGTTTTAAAAAGCACCATCAGACACCACCTCCACAACCACGGCCTCTTTGGAAGGGTTGCCAGAAGTAAGCTCTTTCTGACCCCAAGACACAGATGCAAGCACTTAGAACGTCATTTCAATTATGACTGGAAGAAGGTGCTCTGGTTAGATGAGACCAAAATGTAATGTTTTGGTCAGATACAGCATCGGCATATTTGGCATCGAAACAGAGATGCATACAAGGAGAGGCACCTTATTCCCACAGTAAAATATTGTGGTGGGTTAGTGATGTTTTAGGGATGTTTTAATTCCAGAGGTCCAGGGACACTGGTCAAGATTGATGGCATAATGAATCCCATCAATTATCAGGAAATTTTGGCTGACAATCTGGTTACCTCTGCCAGAAGGCTGGGACTTTTTAATAGATGGACTTTCCAACAAGACAATGACCCAGAACATATCTCAAGATCCACACAGAAATATGGCGGTTTAACGTTCTTCCTTCAAATGACCACCGAACTGTATTGATGATACATAAAGACTATGGTCACAGTCCACCCATCATATCTTCATTGCTGGACAATAATTGAACACTGATAAACAAAGTGATCTTATTACAATGGGGTGTGTACATTCAGATCCCCCACCCAGTACAGCCAGAAGATGACTGGCCACCCCTTTGAGTCTGGCCTCTCTCTAGGTTTCTTCCCAGGTCCCACCTACTAGGGAGTTTTTCCTAGCCACTGTGCATCACTTATGTTGCTTGCTTTTGGGGGTCTCGGGTCGGGTGTCTGTCAAAGCACTTTGTGACAACTGCTGCTGTAAAAAGGGCTTTATAAATAAATTTGATTGATTGATTGAAATGGTTCTGTGACAAACAACAAAATCAACTTTCTGCCTTGGCCATCACAGTCACCGGAATTCAATCCAATCGAAAACCTGTGGGCTGAGTTGAAGAGAGCAGTTAATAAGTGCAAACCCATGAATGTGAAGGATCTTGAAAGGATTTGCACAGTGGAAAGATCCAAAATCCCTCCAAATGTGTTCCTTGTCAACCATTACAGGAAGCTCCATGCTGTTATCCTTGCCAGAGGTGGTTGCATTAACTACTGAATAAGGAGTGCCAATAATTATATAATAACATTTCCATTGCAACATTAAGTGCAGTATTTCCCACATTGGTGTTTTGAGTTTATCTCTATAACTACTTGTTCATGTTTTTAAATTATTGTTTGTGCAATGTCCAATCAGGGGTGCCATTTATTTTGGGGGCCACTGTAGGTGTCTCAGAACATGCCAGTGTAAATTAAAATGCTATGGAAGTTATTATGCAAATGAAGAACATTTTCTGGGTTTTGTTGTCTCTTTTAATGTAAAAGAGGCCTACTTTACGTATATGTGGTCATGGGCTGACCTGGAGTGTAGCAAATTTGTTGTTTGTATTTCCTCTATGAACACGGTACAAGACAGACTATGAAAAGTAATGGAATTAATGAACTTTCTGGTAATTAGCGACTTGCAGATATGCTTTCATGTCTCCAAAGCCCTTCTAACTCACTTGAATCCCCTAGTGAGAGTGGTTTATTGGTTCCTAGTGCAGGTCGCGCCAAGCAAAGTGTCACTGTGTGTTTATAGGGAGGTTAACAACCGAAAAATATTCATTGGGTCAACCTGAAATTTACATTTTATTGGGTATGTGCAGTACTGTGCAAGATCTTACGGCACCCACAAATAGTTTTTGTCACATTGCATTAGTGTGCCATTAGAAAATATATATTTTTATTTCCAATCATTCATTTGTCAAAATTTCTATGTTAAAATTCATTTTATTTAGTTAAATAAACAACAAAATAAATAACATTATGTGAAAGGCCACCTTTCAAATAAATCCATGATTACCTTGTAGGTATATATACCTCTATATATAGACCATTGCATGTTGAATCAAACATAAACTAGGTGCTAATGATCATTGACAAAAAGACTTGATAGAATCAAACTGATTATCTGAAACGTGTAGAAGAAATTAAACTGGGTGAAGGAGATCCAAATTAATAGGTTTTGGTGTGGCAGTTTGTATATAGATATATACACCGCTAACAATCCCTTATATTACAGTAGGCCTAAGAGCAAGCTGTGTGAATCAGCAATAAAGGTTTGGGTGTGGTTTGTACCTCCCCGCTTAGTATTTATAGCAAGCCTAATGCAGCTGTTGACACTGTTGTACCCAATGCAAGGAACAGTGTCCTGATCCTATGCAAAGCTAACATAGGCAGAATTTGGGGGGCTCTCAAGAGTAAATTAAATAGCTACACGGGCAACATACCAGTGTCTTTTGTATGATTGAGGAGCAGTTGTATTTATGGTTACTAAAAATCTCTGAGAGTGATAAGGATTTTGTTTTCCAGTCAAGTAAATCTTGTGTGACAGCTGATCATAAATATAAAACAATAGAATATATTACCTCTCATTGTTCAGCTGGTTAGAACGCTTCTATATACCAGTACAAGTGTTCATTTTCTTTTAACTGCTATTTTCAATTTTAAAATGCAATGTCTCTGTCGGATATTAAAGAGCACCTGTCCGTAGTGAGCTGCTAAAAGCCTGCACAATGGAAGACACTACAGCCACTGTATACACTACTAGGCGAACTCGCACACTGATTGAAACGCAATGATGACAGTGTCAAAAACTAGGTGTTCAGAGTCTTTGTCTTGACATCAAGATGCTGGCCTTGCAAACTTGTCTACTCTGGAACAAACATGAGGCCCATAAGTCAGTGTGCAGCATTTGATCTTGGTTGAGGTACTCCATTCAGAGGTTATATATTTTTTGATTAATTTAAAGATTTTTATGTGCTAGTTAGAACCAAGAATATTGCTTTCAATAGCCCATTTAATCTGTCTACAGTTACAGGAATATATATTTTTAATACACTGCCAGGTTTGTAGGGCTGTGGCTGGCCCCTTCCCAGGCTGCTCTCGAATAGTGTATTTCATGCACTAAATTTTTTCAGATGACAGCTAGAAGCAGCGTTCTATCAAGCGGCAGTGTTGTTACCTGAAAATAATATAATTGTAAAAAAAGAGTTCTACCATGTTGTTTTGCAGGGTTAAGACTGTCACCAAAACAAAAAAAAATTCTTGAGTTGAATAATAATTTTATAGTGATATCACAAATTTGAAGTAAAAACTGGAAGAATAAGTCCTGCAGTACCTTATCGTCCTGTGGAATTTCATCAATATAGTTTACACAAAATGTAGTACCATTTTAATTAGCTGTTAATTGGCATTTCTATCTTCAAAAGTTATAACCTGTGAATGAAAGTTGTTTATATGATTTGATAGAAGCTGCATATATAAGACAAATAAATATGGGGAAATTGGGAATTCTTGACACATACCTCTGTACAGAAATAATGTGACTAATGCTTGTCTCATTCACTTAACTTCAATATTGTCAACAGCAACTATGAACTAAGACAAGCAGAATGAAATTGTGCCAGCGCAACAATGATTGTGGTGTCAAATGTAAAACAAGATCCTCGAAAGCTTGCTATTGTAATAAACTCTTTATAATATGTTGCATTATAATCCAATAATATTGAACCCTGGTAGTGTCTCCAAGCTATTTAAAAAAGATTCAGTAACTTGCACTGTCCATACTTTGAGATGTGTAAAAACAGTGCTAGACGTGGGTGCAGTGGAGGACCATGTGTAACAACACCTGCACACGGTCAGTGCATCCAAACATCACACCTGCAGGAAAGGTACAGGATATATTTTTTTATTTGACCTTTAACCAGGTAAGTTGACTAAGAACAATTTCTTATTTACAGCAATGACCTAGGAGCAATTAGGCTAAAGTGGCTTGACTTCAAGTCTGACTCCTTAACAACTGAGCCATCTGCGCCCCATAAGGATGGCTAAAACAACTGACCAAGTTATGCCAGGAAGGCACAATCCCTACAGCGGGCTCAGACTGTCCGCAATAGGCTGAAAAAGGCATGACTGAGGGCTTAAAGGCCTGTTCTGTGGCAGGTCCTCACCAGACACCATAAGGCAACAATGTCGCCTATGGGCACAAACCCACCCTCACTGGACAGGACCGGACTGGCAAAAACTCCTTTTCACTGATGAGTCAAGGTTTTAACACACCAGGGGTAATGGTTGAACTTGCGTTTATCGTTGAAGGAATGAGTGTTACACGCTTAATGCCTGCAGTATACTTAACGCACAAGACCGGGGATTTGGACCACTCTTTTTTTTCAGTGGCGCGCGACAAAACGGAAACAGGAAGCATGGACGAGTTCGAGGACACAGTAAACGATTCATAATAACACAGTTAATGGTTCATAACAACACAGTTAAGATAATCTTAGCCAGTGTTGACATTAACGTCAATGCTGCTGCCAGTTCTGCCATTGTTTAACTTTTTCTTCTTCTTCCAGTCCGTGAAAATATAAAAGTCGGTAGCCTCTCTTCAGTTGCGACACCTCTGTTCAGGAAAAGACGGCAACTTGTGTCGCGAGCACCACGCACAAGTATAAATAGTTACGGCGCTTCCATGACGTCACTTTGGCGCATGCCAGGTCGGGAATCTGTAGTATACTGTGCGCTTAACCGAGGCTTGTACTCTGGAGCGGAATTGATTTGGAAGTGGAGGGTCCGTCATGGTCTGGGACGGTGTGTCAGAGTGTTGTCGGACTGAGCTTGTTGTCATTGCAGACAAGCTCAATGCAGTGCGTTACAGGGAAGACTCATGTGGTACTCCTGACATGACCCTCCTGACATGACCCTCCAGCATGAAAATGCCACCAGCCATACTGCTTGTTCTTTGCTTGATTTCCTGCAAGATAGGAATGTCTGTGCTCTGCCACGGTCATCAAAGAGCCCGGATCTCAATCCCATTGAGCAGGTCTGGGACCTTTTGGATCAGAGGGTGAGGGCTAGGGCCATTCCCCCCAGAAATGTCTGGGAAGTTGCAGGTGCCTTGGTGGAAGAGTAGGGAAACCTCTCACAGCAAGAAATGACAAATATGGTGCAGTCCATGAGGAGGAGATACACTGCAGTACGGTACTTAATACTGCTGGTGGCCACACCAGATTCTGACTGTTAGTTTTTATTTTGAACCCCCTTTTGTTCAGGGACAAATTATTATATTTCTGTTAATCACATGTCTGTGGAACTGTGTCTTGTTCAGTTCATGTCTAAGTTGTAAAATGTTTGTTTTCATACAAATTTTACACATGTTCAGTTTGAAAATAAAAGCAGTTGGAAGTGGGAGGACATTTAGTTTATTGCTGAGTTTATATGTATCTCTGAATAAGGGCTTACTAAATTATTTATTCATACAATCTAACTATGTATACCTGCAATGTGTTCTATTTAATAATCTAGCATGAAAGGTCTGTGAACTTTTTTTACTGAAGTGTATCTCTTTAAAATCTGAAGCATAGCCAAAGCTGATGAATTACGTTGAAATAGGCAAGCAACTTGACAATCATAAAGATTTATAAAATAACTGCTAACATGATAAAAGTAAATCCCAATAATAAACTGAATTTTTCTGACATGGGACTGTCAAAAGGAATCTGCCATGACCTCAACAAAGTAGTGTTGTCCAAGTAAAGTGGATAGGAATAATATTTGCTTAAGCTGATTGCTGGAGGTATTAAGTGTGTGGGTGCTTGTGAGCTTGTGGCCATGCATGGTGCGAGTGTGTGTGTGTGCCGCACAGGAACTTGTGTGTGTCCAGTTCCATATGGCCTGCAGCACTCTAATGGTGTCATTAACATTCCTGTTGTGGCAGCTCAACTAATATTGAGGTGCCTGACAAGACAGCTAACAGCTATACTTCTCTCCCTGCTTCTTCTGTACAGAGACACATTTATTATGTATTCACTTAACCAGTAACATGTCAGTTGACAGTTGGCAGATGTCTGGGATAATGCTGAAATTATTTCTGGTGACAGTTTAGTTTTGGTAGTAATTTTGTAGATGCTCTACAAGTCTTCATGATACCAACATACTCTATTTTGATAATCAATTCTGTGTTACATTTAGAAGATTTACAATGTACAATCCAAATAGCGTTACTTTAATCTACATATCAGAGAGTCATGTTTGTGCTGACTCACAAACATGATAAACAAATATTATTTATCACTCATCATATTTTCAAATGGATTGTTTTTTTCATCCACACGTTTGATATTCTTTTGTTGTTTCATGTTTTCTTACTGATTTCCTTCTGTCACAGTGTTCAGTTGTCCTTCTGTGTAAGTCCCAAACCTCTATTACATTCAACAAACATGTGTCAGAATCTCATCCTTATCATATATTTAAATGAAAACATTTACATATTAGACATGAAGCCGTCAAGCTTAAGTGACTTACATATAGTATACATTAAAACCAGCAATTTCAATCATTTTCTTTGGGAACATGCTGCATGTTTTGAACACTGTATATGCCTTGTGTGTTCTTTCCTTGGATTACACCAGGAGATCTTGCAGAAAAACTTGACACGTTGGTAGGTGTGCAGGCCCGTTCTGTTTGCACAAGGTATTTATACATAGCTACTCCTGTCATTGTAGCAACCTTAGCCTCTGGCACTGATAAACAGCAACAGACAGAAACTTTCAGGGGAACCCATTGGCTGTGATGTAATAAGGTCATGTGGCTACACGTTGCTGCACTTACGCCCTCTCATGCTGTCTTCCAACAACACTATGAAGTTAACTTGGTATGTGACTGTCATCAGATGTTACCTTCAGCAAATGACTGACATCTAGCTACATTCAAGAACTGTTCTGACAGACATTACATGCCAAGCCAGTTCACCACTACAGCTAATGATGAGATACAAGACAGCAAGTCAGAAAGTGGCATATACATAAGTGACATTGACATTACCACTGTATGTTTAGCATATACAGTACAGCATGGGATTGTTATGCAACTTCTGTTTTGTTGTGTACATCTCACCCTTTGTACATGTTGTTACGAGATCTAGTAACTCCACTTAATGTAACTTGATCTGGAAGTGTCTGCAACAAAGATTTTTAACTAAAATGAAACTGTAGTAAAAGTTGTATAGTAAAAACACAAACCTTTACATCTTCACTTGTGATTTGACTCTCTATCCCAATACTATTTTTGTTTCTCCTTTTCTGGAGATTACATTACAAATGTAATGGGCATACATTGTTGGTGTCTTTCAGACAGCATTTTTCTTGAAATTTTAGAACTTGTAATACACACCTGTGACATTTCAGAACACATTTTAAATTCTTGTTTTGTTTGAAGTTTTTCCTTTTGGTTTTGAGCAAGGTATGGAATGTAACACTATTCTGTATAGTTGCTAGTTCACAGAGTGCCTGATGAAAAGATAAAAAATATTTACCAAAACACAGGAGAATACCATAATGATTGAATTTATTTTATTTTAAAGTTACAAAATATTTTAAGAAAACATTTTATTTTACATAAACTGTACAGATGACATATATATGACTAAATAATTCTGAAACAGAAACTAAAAATATATTTTTATTAAATAGAAAACAAAAAACAAAAATGAATTAAAGATGAAAAATGAAGTGTTCCACAAGTTTATTGTACAAAATAGATAGAGACAGAAAATAATATTACTAAGAAATGTAATTGTCATTGTACCCTGATACTTAGATTAGGCCTTTTATGATCAACAGTATTATAGACAGTAATGCAATGACCTTGCCATCTTATAATAATAAGCTAAAATAATCCTGGCCTCTTTGGTTCCATTATTAGGTAAAATACATTTAAAAAAACAAACAAATCAATTTACTTCTATAAAAATAAATTTTCAATGGCAGTTTGTTCAATTACTAGTCCTGCAACTTTTCAGTGCAAAAGTCATAACAATCAATCGCTTTGGAGAAAACGGAAGCGAAAGATCACATTTCAAGTATTTGATAAGAGGAAAATAAGTGAGCAGGCGGAAAAGGTTCAGTTCAGTCTGGTAGATTTGTATGTGTGGGTTACAATACATTGCATAGATCATGTGCCACTTTACGACAGGACACTCAGTACCCCTTTGAAGGTATTTAATTATGCAAGTGCTATTAGGAGTGTGAAGTGTGAGTGTGCATTTCATGAGTTTAGTCTGCAAGAGCTGCACTGCACCAATATGTCCATTGGTCCCTAACAAGAAACTACTTGTCTACTTCGGGATCCAATTTAGTGGAACTAGTGCACACACTGCGTTCTCTGGATTGTGTAGTGCCATGTGCACAAAGGTTCAGCTTCACCTTTGAACTGAATGAGGGATCGCCTGTTGTAGTGTCTCAGACAGAAGGGGAGGTCGTGGAGCAATGTCAACAACAACAAGGTCAACAACTGGAGTCCAGGAAAGGCTTTTTTCAGTAAGCGCTTGCTGATAGTTTCTTTTAATAATTCCACTGGATCAGATAAAACAATCACAGTGTCTCTGTGATAGTCTTAATGGAAGTGCTAATTTGTCTGAATTGTATAAGCCAATGAATTTTCCATGTCAGTGCTTTTGTTTAGTCATTGTCCTTGTATGGTATAAAGTTCAAGGGGGATGACATTTGTCGTTTATTCTCGGACCTGTCAAAGCGCTTTACTTTCAGTCTTCGTCAGAGAAGAGATGAAGTGCTATTCATTTTCAACTGGAAAAATATGATCATTTGGTGATCAACCGTTCCCTTCTCTTTCCAAATGGTGATATGGAATGAATGGATAGAAATTGGTCTTGTTCAGGCCGATAAATAGAAAAAAAACATGAATACGTTTGTGTGTATTTGCTGGTGTGCTTCCACATAACTACATATAGATGTGTGTTTAGTTTGTACAAAAAGGTAGTTTTGTACAATACAGTTTAACCATAGTCTTTTGATTAAAATCTTTAAGTTTCAAAAAGTGTTAGGCAGTCTCAGGCACAGCCACACTCTTCCACTATCATATTGGGCACGTCTCGTTTTACGATGTTGTACTCATCATCAAAGTACAGCATGGACATGGTGCTGAGCTTGGTGGGGATACAACAGGAGTTGACTGAGCCGGGGCTCATGCCCCTCATTCTGTACTGGTTAACAACTGCCGTGTGGAATGATGAAGCTGACCCCGGTACCCCTGCCATGTATGCCGGGCAGCTCCCTTCACAGTAGTTACCATAGTAACCTGCCGGTGCGATGATCCAGTCATTCCAGCCAATGAGGCGGAAGTCTATGTAAAACTGCTGTCTACAACATAGGCCTCCACTTCTCCCGTCACACTCCAAACCCCGCTTTCTGATACGATGTTTGCCTTCGACCTGCCGAGCCCGGACCACAAGAAAAGGCCTGTGCGAGGGATCTGCTGGGTCCACTAAGATAGGAACCACGTTGGAGGCCTCGCAGCTGTCACAACGCACCTCTAGGTCCTGCCGCCGCCCTCCCTTACCAAACACGGCCCTCACAGCTTCTGACAAGGGGAAGGTATGCCAGCCACTGCGTTTCAGGTCCACGCGCTTTTCCACCAGTATCCACCGACCTCCTGCTGCGGTTCCCCCTCCAGCTCCACCTGAAGCCCCAGTCCCGGCTTCCTGGTAGTGGATCTTAACTGTAACTTTTCGTCGAGGACCTTTCTCTGGGCCGGTGGGCAGCAACCTGAAGTACAGCCATAGGTTGGCCTGAGAAACATACAGGTTCTGGCTCCCTTCATTGGAAATGAGGAAGTAGAGACTGGACTTAGAGGCTTGAGATGAAGCCAGATCATCTGATGGGAGAAGAAGACAGGGAAGCCTGTGTTATATGCTGTACATTCAAGCACCAGCAGGATAAAATGACATGATGGTTAGTGAATTACTGTGACTAAGAGTTTGAGAATATTCACCAATAAAAAAAGGTTAATATCGTTAGATAGTGTCTCTGTGAAATTATTAAATCAGTCACACTACATCTGACTCTCATTTGTACTTGGTAGAAAGATGCTGACAAACATCCCCGGGGAGACAGACAGCTAGATAGGGAGCAGTTTAGTCTTAAAAGGGCGTCAGATGACTCAGTGGTTAGATAGTCAGATTTTTTGTTGCTAGTTTGCCGATTTAATTCCTGACTGGGCCAAATGTTGTAGTGCCCATGAGCAAGACACTTTCTCTCAGTTGTTCCAGGGGTTGTCCCTGTGCTTACTGTGAGTTGCCTTGGATAAGAGCATCTCCTAAATTACAAAAATGTCAAATGTACAGGAAAACGTTAAAGCAGTGCCAACCCTCTCTTTATCACATGCAATTATACTGGTTCGTTATAGGCTGTTGTTTCTGACAGCCCAGTTCTGGGAGCAGGCCCAGTTGGCCTCAAGTATGTGAATCCAGACCATGGGTAGAGGAGAGAAGTGGAATGGCTGGAGGACAGGGTGAGCTGAGGGGGGAATGGGATGAACAAGACCAGGGCCACGGGGGGTTCATTGAGTTTGCTGTGTGTGTGTGTGTGTGTGTGTGTGTGTGTGTGTGTGTGTGTGTGTGTGTGTGTGTGTGTGTGTGTGTGTGTGTGTGTGTG
>JACXGM010003171.1:0-43102 GCA_016801145.1 Umbra pygmaea | reverse complement strand
ACTACTACTGTGACATTACACAACTACTACTGTGACATCACACAACTACTACTGTGACATTACACAACTACTACTGTGTAGTGTAGCTCTTAACATGGGGAATTAAATGTCTGGTACTATCATAAAGTATTGAAGTTACTGTATATGTACTGAGTAGTAACAGGGGTAATATCTTAGCAGTTATGGACATAGAATGACATGGAATCAAACACTATATGAAAGCTTTCATCAATCTAGAATCCCATTACTTAAGTAGCCTATTATATGTGTGTGCCTTGAGCTAGCTTTTATACAGTATTACCTTAAAGTTAATCTGATTATCAAAAACACTTCAAACCGGTCTTCTACTCTCACACGCATGTAGACTTTCAAAGCATCTCTCAACATGCAAAAAGAAAAGCAATGTATTAAGGATCTGCTATTTAATTAATAGAAAGCGTTACAAAATTGAGAACGTCATTACAAAAAGCTTTAACGACGTTCTCAATTTCGCATGCAGCTGGCAAAAAACATCAGATTTATTTGGCTATAGATTTCTTAATATTTTCTGTCTGACAGTACCTAACTGACTTACTTGCGCCCATGAGTATAATATAAATGTCATATTGTGTGTCTGGCACCAATTGAACTCTAAAGCATGACTTCCTGTGTGTCTGGCATGCTAACTGAGTATACAGTATATAGGCCAAGGGATTAGACAACTCACATAGTAATGTTGGACCAAGAGGACCAGTGGACCATAGCTAAGCTATGTGAGAAGATGGCTCAGCGGTTAAGGAGGCAGCCTTATAGTCAGAAGGTTGCCAGTTTGATTCCTGACTGAGCTAAGTGTTGTTGTGTCCTCGGGCAAGACACTTTGCCCTAATTGCTCCCAGGGTGTTGCTGTAAATTTAAGAAATTGTTCTTTGTCAACTTACCTAGTTAAATAAAGATAGAATAAAAAATATGCTGCTACAGAAGAGATAGCTTGTGTGAGAAGAATGGTGCCAACAGAACTAAATAGATTCTGCTACAGAAGTGTGAGTTAACAGTGGCCTAGTATATTTGCCATCTGAACAGATGCTAATGTTATTGTCTCAGTAGGGATTATACAGCCACAGCTGTACAACATGCTCTTTTACTAGTTAAAACCGGTTGTATACAGGACATCATCCATGATGGAATTCCCTCTGACATATATTTAACTCGAGCTAAGGATTAGAGAGCTGTTACAGGATGTGACAATGCTTTTTGATCTACTTATTTCTTTGCAGCTAATAATAACCCTACATTTTGCTAACTAGCAAGATTACAATTTCAACTCTATTTAGGGCTTGAGATCCCAGCCATTAGAAAATTGTTGTCAACATGGCAGCCACAGTTTGCTTAACCGATTTCTAATGTGTGTAAATGTGACTCTATCCAGGACGATGGGAAAGGAGAGGAGGACATGGCCCTGAAGAGGGCTGCTCTCCTGGAGAAGAGGCTAAGGAGAGAGAAGGAGACCCTGGAGAAGAAACAACAGCAGGAGCTAGAGCAGGAGCAGAAGAAGGAGGAAGCACGGTCAGACTAGACCTCCCAGTACCTTTACCAAACATCACATTTACCTCTTACTACCTTTACCAAACATCACATATACCTCCTACTACCTTTACCAAACATCACATATACCTCCTACTACCTTTACCAAACATCACATATACCTCCTAGTACCTTTACCAAACATCACATATACCTCCTAGGACCTTTAACAAAAATCACATATACCTCCTAGTACCTTTAACAAAAATCACATATACCTACTTCTACCTTTACCAAACATCACATATACCTCCTACTACCTTTACCAAACATCACATATACCTCCTAGTACCTTTACAAATCATCACGTATAATTTCCAATTCCCTTATTCAAACATCGCATATACTGTACCTTCTAGTACCTTTACCAAACATCACATATACCTCCTAGTACCTTTACCAAACATCACATATACCTCATAGTACCTTTACCAAACATCACATATACCTCTTAGTAGCTTTACCAAACATCACATATACCTCATAGTAGCTTTACCAAACATCACATATACCTCTTAGTAGCTTTACCAAACATTGCATATATTTTGTAGTACCTTTACCAAACATGACATATGTAACTTTAACAAACAACACATATACTGTATATACCATTAGGGGTTCTGACAGCTACTATTTGGTGTTCTGATAATAGACTTGAATAATAATAATACCTTTTATTTATGGGCACCTTTCAGGGCACTCAAGGACACCCAATGAATAGGACATATTAGGGTTTGCTTCTGCACAACATTTGAGCTATAATTATGAAAGGCCATAATTTGGTGTAGCTGGCTAAACTCTGGACTCTAAAGCATGAATTTCCCTTAGCAATGTGATTTTGAGCCCCAGCTCAGACAAGTATTTTCCTCTACATACCTCTCTCCCTAACCTCTGCTTCCTACTGTCATGTTTCAATAAAAATACCCCCCCCCGCCTGAACAAATCTTAAAAGTGGTCTATATTGCTGCCTCAAAGTACAAATGCATAATGGTGGCCAGGGTTCATATCCTAGTTAAGGCACTCCAACAATGCCAGGTGGTCCAAAATGTCCAACGTGCAGTGTGAAAAGTAAAGGTTGGCTTGGAGCAGTATTGCCACAGTTACTTTAAAAAAGTAATCTGATTACTGATTACTTGATTATAAAAGTAACTAAGTTAGATTATAAATTATTTATTAGTTACATTCAGCAGCTGCCTACAACACCCCCACCACCTCAACATAAAAATGACAACTGGTTTTGAAAACACTCACTTTATTGGAAGTGCATTTTAAACAGTAACGTCAACAATGACCTTTTAAGTTCAACTTAAAACCTATTTAGTGAAAAAAATACATGTTTTTATATATTTTTTTAAATATTAGCACACATTTTAATTCACTGCAATAATCATTGTCAATTCATTATAAAACTAGTGAATTGTAACCAAATGTAATTGTATTGTGTGTAAAGAAACAAGAATAGTATATGATAGCTAAAATAATAATTCAACATGTTTTTAATAGGTTTTTATTAATAAGGGTAACAAATATGTTGTACACACTATTTGATTGAATACATTGTATGTTTCATGTGTGAAAACATGATTACATTTGAAAAACATTCACCTGAGACCTATCTATGCAATGAGTTAACAATGATTATTATAATGAATTACGAGCGCTATAATTTTGAAAAGGAAAATCCGAGTTTGTGTTGCTGACATAATGTTGCCAGCCAAACGGTTCTTGCTAGCACGGCTCTGACTGTCCTCATGCTTAAAATGTGACTTGTCGCATACATGACTTTACTCCCCGAGACGCAAGAAGAAAGCAAAAATATATAAGGAAAATGACAAAAATAGTAATGCACAGTGACTTGGATAAGTAACTTTAATCTGATTAGTGGTTTGGAAATAGTAACGCGTTAGATTACTCGTTATTGAAAAAAGTGGTCAAATTAGAGTAACGCGTTACTGGCATCACTGGCTTGGAGACACAAAATGCTTAAAGGAAGCAGGTGATCATTGTTCAACAATCCTGCACCTGCTGAGAGCTTGCAAATGAGACAACACTTAAAGGGAAATTGGAAATGACAGAATGATAACCACCAAACCAAGTTGTTGACCATTTTCTGCTAGGTTTATTTACGTCCTAGAAAGGTATTAAAGAAGTGTGTTTTTTATCCTTTCCTGGCCAGGGTGAAAGCTGAGGAGGAGCAGCAGAAAAAAGAGGAGGATAAGCAGAGGAGAGATTACATAAAGAACGAGTACATGAGGAGGAAGCATCTGAAGCAGGTCGAGGATATGGACGTCAGGCCCCGCCATGGAAGTCTAAAAAAAAAAACTCGCCCAAAATCCATCCACAGAGACATTATGGAGTCACCAACCCCCCCCGTCAGAGGCACAGGTAACAAACTCACACACATTCTAATGAACTTCAATAAACGTTTATTGGTCATGTGCCAATTAGTAGACATTATAACGAAGCAAAATGTAAAATTACAAGAGCCAACAGTGCTGTAAAATGTACAAAAAAATACTTAAAAATACAATATTAAAAATACAATATTAAAAATACAATATTAAAAAATACTATAATTAGTCTAAAATATAAAAATGAACAAGTATAGATAAATTACCGTAAGCAGAACCAGAATCCTTAGTGGCAAAAACAATGATGTAAACATTTGGAGTATACACACAGTGTATTCATATATGTTTATATTCATATTAGATCAGGGAGTCTAATATATAATATTATTTAGACTTCTATAGTCATCTGTTGACTGGTAAAAATGCAAGTCATGGTGACTTGTTCACTTTTCTCCAAAACAGAGAAGAGCCCTCTCTGCTCCTTAGGCCTTTACAATAACAGATAACAGACAGGCAACAGCCTGTGTGTAAGAGATGACCATGGTGTCTGTGTGTGTGAGATGACCTAGTTTATTAGCAACAGGCCCAGCGTCTTAGGTGACCTCATGTAACCCTGTCATAACACTTTTTTAAATGCATTATAACCTGCTTGTACCATTCCAAACTGTTTTAAACTGTAGTATATAGCTCATATAGAATTGCTTCCTTGACAATTTGCGTCAGCAGATGACTGCTAGAGCACAGCGCAGAATAATCAGGTTAAGAAGCATCCTAGAGTGTCAGCTAAAAGCTTAAAGCGAAATCTGGAACATGCTAACATCTCTGTTGACGAGTCTACAATATGTAAAACAAACAAAAAAATAAGGAAATTTATGAGAGGACACCATCAAGGAATCCAATGCTGTCCAAAAAAAAACATTCATTCAAAAACCAACATCAAATCCTCATTCCAGTGTTTAAGTGTGGTGGAGGAGGCAGAATGGTTTGGGACTACTTTGCTGCTTCATGGCCTGCACAGCATAATGAATTCCCAATGTTTGCAGGAAAATGTAAGGCCATCTGTCTGTCAATTGAAGCTTAACAGAAGTTTGGTCATGCAAAGCAAAAAAGTAAGTCAAAAACAGAATGGCTTTTACAGAAGAAAATGAAGAAGAAAAGAGTCCTGACACCAACCAAATTGAGTTGCTGCAGCATTACCTCAAGAATGCGATTCACACCAGACATCCTAAGACAATTGCTGAACTGAAACAATTTTGTAAAGAAGAAGGGTCCAAAATTACTTACCTATTCTTTTTCCACACTGGATTATGAATGTTTAAATGGAGTGTTCATTAAAGACAGGAAAACATACTTTTTGTGTTTTATTAATTTAAGCAGACTGTGTTCATCTGTTGTTGTGACATAGATGAACATCAAATCACATTTTATGACCAATTTATGCAGAAATTAAGGTCATTCTAAAGGCTTTACAAACATTTTCTTGCCACTGTATGTGTGGTACATTTAGACGGTATGTAAACAATAGAAGATATTGGGATGTATACCACTAAATGTATACGCCTCATTCCAAATTATTATGCAAATGCTATTTTACACGGATTTTCCTAAATAGTCGATCCAAATGACAGTCCGTATAATTAAAGTCACCAACCTTAAGGGTATAAGTAATTTCATTGAACAAACCACCCAATAAAAACAGTATTAAAAAAAACTCCAAATGCATTGTTCCAAATTATTATCCACAACAGAGTTTCAAAACATTTTATAGGTTGTAAAGAACTGAAAATGGTCATTTGTTGAATTTGCAGCATTAGGAGGTCATATTTACTGAAATCAAAAGCTATTTCAATCAAACACATCTTAACAGGGCAAGTTACGTGTTAACATAGGACCCCTTCTTTGATATCACCTTCACAGTTCTTGCATCCTTTGAACTTGTGACTTTATGAAGGGTTTTTGCTTGAATTCATTTGCAGGATGTCAGAATAGCCCCCCAGAGCTGCTGTTTTGATGCAATCTTCCTCCCACCCTCATAGATCTTTTGCTTGAGGATGCTCCAAAGGTTCTCAAAAGGGTTGAGGTCAGGGGAGGATGGGGGCCACACCATGAGTTTCTCTCCTTTCATGCCCAAAGCAGTCAATGACACAGAGGTATTCTTTGCAGCATGAGATGGTGCATTGTCATGCATGAAGATGATTTTGCTATAGAAGGCACGGTTCTTCTTTTTGTACCATGGAAGAAAGTGGTCAGTCAGAAACTCTATATAATTTGCTGAGGTCATTTTTACACCTTCAGGGACCCTAAAGGGGAATACCAGCTCTCTCTCCTCCCTAAAGGGGCCTACCAGCACTTTCCCCATGATTCCGGCCCAAAACATGACTCTGCAACCTCCATGTTGACTTTGCAGCCTTTATGGGACATACTGGCCATTCACAAACCATCCACTACTCCATCCATCTGGACCATCCAGGGTTGCACGGCACTCATCAGTAAACAAGACTGTTTGAAAATTAGTATTCATGTATTTCTGGGCCCACTGCAACCATTTCTTCGAGCAATGGTTGGGTGGCCAAGTAGTAGGTTTATGCACAACTGCAAGCCTCTGGATTATCCTAGACCTTGAGGTTTGTGGGACTCCAGAGGCACCAGCAGCTTCAAATACCGGTTTGCTTTGTAATGACATTTTAGCAGCTGCTCTTTAAATCCGATGAATTTGTAGCATTACGATGATCACGCTTACGTTTTCGTGAAATATCTAATGTTTTCATACCTTGTCCAAGGCATTGCACTATTTGACACTTTTCCACGGCAGAGAGATCCTTTTTCTTTCCCATATTGCTTGAAACCTGTGGCCTGCTTAATAATGTGAAACATACTTTTTAAGTAGTTTTCCTTTAGTTGGGCTCACCTGGCAAACTAATTATCACAGGTGTCTGAGATTGATTTCAGTGTTTCAAAGAGACCAGAGACACAATACCATCCATGAGTTTGATGGAAAAACAAAATATTTATTGTTTTTGACACTTCATTTCAATTTGCATAATTATTTGGAACACAGTGTATAATGAGAACATAGTCCAGACATGCATACAGTGGATATGTGGGCAGTAGATTAAGAGCCCAGGGCAGGGCAGAATGCGGGCCACAATCAGACCTATCTTCTGTGTTTACCTCATTCAGGCACTCGACCACGGGGGAACTCAGTCTCCAGTATGTCCCTGGCCTCCCTCAATCTGGCAGACAGCGACAGTAATGTGGGAGATAGGAGGACCCCAAGGTGAGGCCGGACATTCCTGATTTAAAAGCCAGTGCTGTTTAGGGACTCCTTTGGCATGGTATAAGTCAGGGCTCCAGGCTGGCTGGGTTTCCTCAGAGGACAGAGCGCATCAGAAGCATGAATCCTCTTTAAAGAGTACATGAATGTGTAATAACCTGTCTGTGTAATGCTCTGCGTCTTGATGTTCTTTATTCCTCTTTCTTTCTATTTGCACGGACACCCCAGAAGCAGTAAACTAGGCACTGTGAGAGGCCATATCTCTTTCTTTTTAAGCTCTCCCAAAGAGGTTAAGGGAAGGTTAGTAAGGTTCCGACCCAATGGCCTAGGGTCTAGACCTTCATCAAGCTTTCATCGTTCAAACTGCTGCATCACACTCCAGATTGATCAGGCAATACGGTTTTATTTGAGGTATTCATTTGATGTAACCCATTTATAGACTTACATGTTGTTTGAGAAAGCCACATAAAACACACCAACAGTAACTCTGAATTTAAACTAAGACATTGAGAACATTAAAATCTATTATAAAATGATTTTAGTTAAAGGATTAAAGGATTTAATCCTTTAGCTAGCACATCCATGCCAACATATTTAAGCACTGGTCAATTACCTCCTTTGAAATTCCAGATCCCTTCAGTGTAGTGCTTCAAATTCTTCTAGCTCATTCCATATATTCTCAGTCTTCATCCTCTTGCCCCCACTCTGCTTTGTGCCCGATTCTGCTTTTCTGTGCTGTAACATTGCTGCTAGGTTCAGGCTGCCCCCTGCTAACCACCTTCTCCATGCTAATGGTTTCATGCTAGCCGCTCCATGCTAATGGTTCCATGCTAGCCTCCCCATGCTAGCCACTCCACATGCTAGCGGTTCCACACTGGCGGCCCCATACTAGCAGCTCAATGCAAGCAGTTCCATGTTAGCCACTCCAGGCTAGTGGTTGTATGAAGTCTATGTTTTGTTGCTGTCTAAAGTTGTTTAATCTAGACCACTGCTACAGCCATTAGAGCTGCAGCAGACAGGTTCAGAATCATGTCACATGAATCACACTCCATTTGTTTTGTATGCAATGTGCTGAGACTTCAAGCTAGGACTTAGCTGAGCCTTCTGCAGTAATATGCTGTCTTGTCAACGCCTAAAGCTGATATAGCCTACTGCAGTGTCTCCTCTTCATATCCTGTTAATAACAGAAGAAATAACCATGTATCTCTGTGTTTCTGTGTGTGTATGTCCTGTATGTGGTGTTATGTCTATTTTAAATGTGGTTATTTTGTGTGTCTGTACATGTCGCCTTGTACCTATGTTTGTTTGTGCGTGTTTGTGTGTACGTAAATTCCCAGGCCAGACTCTGCAGAGGGAAATCTGTCTTCCTGCCCATCTCGTAATGGAGAGAAAGACTGGGAGAATGAGTCCACAACTTCCTCAACTCCCTCCAACCAAGAGTACACAGGTATGGCCCTCCACTACAATCACTGCAGCCTGCTTTCAAAAGGAAAATATAACCTAGTATTATGTCAGAGCTCTTTAACACTGTGCTATGAGAAACTTCCAGGTGTGCTCCATGTTTTCCTTATATTTGACTTTGGAGCACCAGTTCAACTCAAATAACAGATTGAATGGATAAGGTTAAAGTTTATGAGTAGATATTATAACTATGTCATATTATGTCCGGACGCAGTCTGTGCCGGCTGTCAAGGTGCCTCAAACAGAGTGCTGGTAAACAGCGCAGGTATTATTTTATTCCAGTGGCATCTACTTAGCTCTTGGTCATACTAATCAAAAATGATGTACGTGTTTTGAATAGAAGTAATACTTATACACCATCCTAGTATGGTGGTGAGTTTCTCCATATGCCAAGACTTGAGTCGTGTGACTTAGCGTGCATGATTGTATATCTTGGGTCCGGTTATTTCTATATTAAAATGATGGTTAAGTCACGTGGCATTTCCTGTCTGAACGTTGTTGTTTGATTGATAACCAACGTATGATTAGACTTAGCTCGACCGCAGACTTTACCATTCAAACAAACCCTATTTAAAATAATAATACATTTTTTTCACAGAAAGAAGTTAGTTTGCAATATCAATCAGAATATATAAAGGTCATTACCTCTAAATTCTAGGAAGGTTCAGGTGTGCCACAGAATAGTATTTCCCATCAGGGTGTGCCACACAAATCTGTAGAACAGGCTGTGTTGTTCAGCTTATGTTTATTGTGCACTAATAGTGTTTCTTATGCTGTTATTAATTTCTTCCCTCAGGACCAAAGCTGTTCAAAGAGCCCAGTGCCAAGTCCAACAAGCATATTATCCAGAACGCCCTGGCCCACTGCTGCCTGGCAGGCAAAGTCAATGAAGGACAGAAGAACAAGATAATCGATGTAGGGAGCATGAAATACAAGGTATACATTTTGTCTTCTCTTATTCTACCTTTACTTATTCCGATATCTATTTCAGGAAATGGAGAGGTCTGGTGCCAACAACTTCCTGGTGTTGTTTCGAGACGCAGGCTGCCAGTTCCGCTCCGTCTACACGTACTGCCCAGAGACAGAGGAGATCACCAAGCTGGCTGGCATCGGGCCCAGGAGCATCACAGCCAAAATGATCGAAGGCCTGTACAAGTACAACTCTGACAGGAAGCAGTTCAGCCACATTCCTGCCAAGACCATGTCGGCTAGCGTAGACGCAATTACCATCGCCCCTCACCTGTGGCAGATCAAGAAACCGGGCACTCCCAAGAAACTGGGTAGTTTCAAGTAGTCACAGCTGGAATGCCCTTTTCATACCAAACCCAGGATATTGATCCTAGGTGTTCTGGGTTCTAGTCTGGGTTCTAGTGTTCTGGGGTCTGCTTTGTGGGTATCCAACCCAGACATGGTATGAGTATGACCTAGGATATTGCAAGGTCAAGTTTGGTATGATTGGTGCTAAACAGTTTAACATTCTAATCTTCTTTTTCATTCATTAGCCGTGGTCGGTGGATCTTAATTGGGGACGCCGGGCTCGCATTATGTTCAGGACTGGAGTGAATGGATCTTAATTGGGGGCGCCGGGCTCGCATTACGTATGGGACCGGAGTGAATGTATCTTAATTTTCGGACGACGGGCTCGCATTATGTTCGGGAGCGGAGTGAATGGAACGGTGTGTAGCTCATCAAACCCATTATGTGATATCGTTCCGTTTCCCCCAGTCCGTACGGTAAGAGAGCTCGGCGTCCCCAATTACGATCCATTCACTCTGGTCCCGAAAGTAATGCGAGCCCGGCGTCCCCAATTAACATCCACCAACCACGGCTGCCATTCATATATATTCCATGAACACTCAGTATTAATCTGGATCTGATATCTACTACAGTTTATTTGGATGAATGTGTCAAGGTTCATTTCTTCCAAAAAGGACACTGCTGACGGTATGCACAACTGGAATACGGGAAGAAAAAGCATCCAGACAAGCCTCAAGGGACAATTTTGTTGTTATGCAAGACTGTGTGTGGGGGACCCAGTCATTCATGGAGCGTGTGTGTGTGTTCGTCAGCATGTGTTGGTGTCCATGTTCTCGAGTGCCAAAAAAAACTAGGCTTACGAGGCCTTACTGACCACTAAAGCACTGAATGTCATTTCTCTGAACTAAACGGAGTTTGAGTTCCCTATGTTCATCATATGTGGCCTTATGCTTGTTTTGTCTGTCATACCGTGTGAAAGTGTAGTAATTGTGTCATTGACATGAAGTATAAAAGCCCGGTGACTATGTCATTTAAATGCCAGGTGCAATTTTCTTGTGAGTACCGGATGTTATTTGAGAGCTCGTTGAGAGTTTGACTGTCTGAGGCTTGCTATTCTCTGTGGCTGAAAGACAAAAAAAGACGGTTGAGTTTGTTCAATGTCAGTAGTTAAGTGCCAATGTTGAGTGAAGAGAGTAACTCTAATGTAGGTCTTTACTAAATAAGAACTAGATGGTAAAATGAAGTATCATCTTCTGTAGTTCTAAATGTCAGCAACTGACTCTTAATTTATTTTGTTACTGGTAAGGCTTTGAAAATCTTTTAAAGGCTTTTGAAGTTTCATCGACAAATGTCCGTAATATACTTTTAGACTTTCTGTAAATTACCTTAGTTTGTATATATTGGCTATTCCATTGAAAGTGAATGAGTCAAATTATCATCATTTAAAATGGACGTATATAAGCATAATATATAGGGCCTTTAGTGTTTAAAAAAATGCAACTGTGTGATCACTTTTTCTCAATGTCACTTGCAGGTCTATTTCAAGCAGCAAATTCCTCGAGTTGTTGGCATATGTGTTTGGACCTCACAGCTATTGAAAAGCATTTTACTTTATTGTGGATAGTATATTAATGTTGATCTCTGATTATTACACATATAGTAGTCCACAATAAGATTATGTACATAATTAATAGAAAGTAAGCATGAATAGCATTTCATGATTCTTTCTTACTGTAAGGTTGCAGTACTTGTAGTTGAATTAACTGCATACTAACATAAGTAAAGTAAAATACAGTTAATGAAAAAAAATTATCTAGGACTTTCAAAACATCTGTTACATTATACTTTAACATGTTACAATGCTAATCTGTTAAAGGACACTTTTCTTTTGGAGTAAAGCAGTGTTTACACTGAACATATATATTTTGTCGTATAAAGTATTTTTCGTAAACCATTTTCCATTTTGAGGTTTCATATGAGCAGCATAAGTCACTGAAGGAAATGAGTGTGAGGGTCATGTTTTGTATGAGTGAACGGCAGAAAACAGAACTGACTGCAAACATACTATGTTGTCAGTGGTGGGTAATCAGTGAAATGCCATTGTGTTTTCCCCCATCAAAATTTGTTTTATTTGTATTTATGTTATTTTTATATATACAGAATATTTCTTTGAACTATATTAAAATGCAAATCATCGCAAATTGTGAAATATTTTATTTAAAAAGGCTACTTGCATGGTGTAAGGCTAGCTCAGATAGGGGGTAATTAGTTGTGCAAAGTTTTTTGTCCTACACAGCAAAACATCTGGTGACTATTGCAGTACAAATGGGTTTTGAACATGCACATGTAATTTTCATATTTGATGTTTTTGTACAAAATGGAATCAAATTGGATTTGCCACTGATCAATAGAAACAAGACCATGTCAGAGACAAATGAAATCTGCTAACTGTTTTAAATCCATTACAAATATGAAATGGAAAAATTTTGCAAAAAGATTGACCGCTTTCACTATGACACACCAATTGTTTATAGAAGTTGTTGCAAGGTTGACGTTGTCTGAAGCTTGCTATTCTCTGTGGCAGAAACATGAGTAAAAAAGCAGTTCCTGAGGAGGCTTCCCTGTTTCAGAGCCTGGAAAACGTGTTAAGATAGAGCCAAAGGTTATGCAGCAAAGTACAGAGAACTTCTGGCAGAGAACCCGCTGAAGTCTGCAAGTGACATGGGACTTGCGAGAAAATTTATCTTCTAGCATTACCCCATAAAACATGGAGCCAGGGCAACACTGGAGTAGCTTAAAGACTAACTCATTGTTGGCCTGCCCCTTCAAACATTTAAAACATGATAGATCTGCAACGAAATCTTCCAATGGTAGGGTAAGGTGGGGTAAACAGCCCCCCCCCAAGAATAATGTTTAATTGCTGAAACAAAAATGCAAAGTTTGGAAAAAGAATTGTATGTGGATCATGGCTATGCTTAGACGAATGAATTATGAAGGGAAATTAATGGCTGGAGTTTACACTTAGATTACACTTAGATTATTATTAGAATACATTTTGTTATTTTAGAAAATGGAGGGGGGGCTAGTTACTCCACTAGCGAGGTTGTAAGTACTGCCACAGTCTCAGCATTCCTCTTCCTCCTCCCTCCTTTTCATTCCTCTTCCTTCCTCTTCCTCCACCTAAGATTGCTAGTTAGCATAACTAGCTAGTACTAACCAAGGGGGTAAGTGAGCATCCGGAAACCGTACCTCCTATGGGGAGATTCTGAGGCTAACAAGCCATCACCTTCCCCTAGAATTCAATAGACCCCTGTTCATTTTGGCGTCACTTTGACAGTGAATAAATTGACATCTGAAGCGTTTAAAGACTCTATTTGTCCATTGTTTATTTCTAAAGAAACAAACAATGTATAAAAGGCTCCATTACCTTGTAGCTCGGATTATGGCCCTGCAGCAGCCATTTTTGAAAAAAATAGGCTAGCCATTGTGTCATAACCACGTGACTATCTGTCGCACAGTAGAGAAATTACTGTATAGTCCAGGAAAAGCTCGCAGGCAATCTGGGAAACGTAGAGGCATACAGTCAAGGTAGAAGCCCATAGAGAGTCCATGAAAAGCATCGGAACAAAATATTTGCTCATGTACATGGACAACTCCTACTCACGCTCTCCGTCTCTGCAAGAAGCAAGATTTGGAATGATTCAGATTTCTCTTGGCACAGCTACCAGAAGACATACAACTTTCAAACAGGTTCCTCACGTCACATCTACGTCAAGCTCATTTTGAGGCTGTGCATTACACTCAGCCACCACTGGAAAAGTGCTTCTAATTGACTTCACTGGTCTCTGTCGATGTTAATGGCGTCGCTGTGTCCATTTTATTTGCTGTATATAGTACTAACCAGGATTGTCATACTCTAAATGACAGGTAAAAACACAGCTATTACCATAAATGTGTAACTCCATGGGAGGGCATTTACCCCGAGCACACTCATCCAATATATTACTCCTTTTCTGAAAATGTATTTATTTTTTTATCTCCAGATCAGTGGATTATTTATCATAAGGCTTTCCTAATTCTGCATTAAAATAAATATATAGATCTAGCTTCATTGAAATATACAAATGAAAACATTAGATCAATTTACCTCAAAATCATTTTGTGGGAATATATACAACAGTTGTGATTATACAAAGGACAATTTTAGTTGAGCATGATCAGTGCCAGCCAAGGCAGGTGTTGGGATATAAATTCAGTGACATGTTGTGGGCATTATGGGAAATAAAAAAGGAGGCCATTTACCCCAGGGGGCTGGTTACCCCACCTTTCCCTAAATATCAATTTAGGGTTGGAAACAAGTGTTTTTACTCTACAACAATACTAATTTCTGTGGCTTTGCCCAACAATATTAATTAATATACACTGACCAGACTTCCAACATTAGATTTCTAATGAAAACAAGAATTCTTTCATGACTAAAAACAAAAAGGTCAATGTCCTGAAGTGGCACAGTCAAAGCCCAGATCTCAATCCAATTGAGAAATGTGTAACGAGTTGAAAATTGCTGTTCACCAAAGGTGAGCTCAACGTGACCGAGCTTGAGTAATTTCTTAAAGAAAAATAGACAAATGTAGTTCAAATAGTAAAACAGAGTCAAAATGTGCAAAGCTGGCAGATGGTTATCCAAATCGATTTAGGCTGTAATTGATGCCAATAGTAAATATTGACAGACTGAGTAATTATGTAATCTATTATTTTATCATCAAGTTAGAATTTTACTTTTCATTTTGACATTTTATGGACATTTTTTATTAATCATTTGAAAAGCTCCTAATTTTATTCATTTCGATTTCATGTCATCACACAAAGAGAGGAAAGAGGTGAATTCTAAAGAGGGTGAATATTTTTGAGAGATGCTGTTCCATTCAGGGACAACATACCGGTGAAAGACCAAGATAATATATTTTGTAATTATTCCATAATTTCTTGTGGAGAATTCTTAAATAATATCACTCTTTTTAGAGTCACTCAATAATTGGGAATGTAGGCTACTCATCCTGCTGTATTCATGTGCAACCTGGCAAATTTGTTGAAAACAAAAAAATAGTAAACATTAGTTACTAGCATATTGTATTCAAGGGTTGAAATTCTCAACTTAAGAAATACAAAATATAGACAATATTGCATACAGTAGAGAAATAGACATTTGACCATGTCTAGCTACAGAGCAATGCATATATATGGACCCCCAAGATAAATGAATGAAAAGTGAGCTACATGGTGTATTTAAGTGATAATGTCTAAGGCCAATCATGCTTGCTTCTACCCTTCTGCAAATCAAAATGTAGTTGTTTAAGCGTGTACATTAGTGTAAACTTTCAGAAATGTTGGACATTATTTAAAACAATGTTAGAGGCAGGTAATTTGGTCCCCCCAATTATAATGTATCCCCTCCAATATCAAACTCTATACCCCCTTGTACACTGGTGTGAGGCTGACTGCAGTCTATATAACATACAATATTGTGTCAATATCAAATCAATAAAAACAATCAATCAAAAACAGAATTGGATCCTGAAACAAAAAGGTACCACTCTTATGCCAAACTAATTTTAGTTTTCCTCTAAAAACTTTTCAGTGGGCAACGACATGTCCATCAATATTTTTATCTCTTTTATCTGATCTGTTGAACGTTTTATTCGATTCTGCAGCTACAGAATCTTTTGGGCACTGAAAGTACCGAATATTTGTCCGCGGTCCCGTCCTCATTTGCAAGGCACATACAACTACAATGTGAATTTTGCATAATTGGATTGGATTTTTATATCATTGTTCATTCTAGTCGCTCATATTCAATAAGTGGCAGTGTCAAATAGCATGTTTGTGTAGACTTGTGAGATACTGATAGAAGATGCTTTAGGGCGCTCCTTGTGAAAATCCTGGTATCTGATTGGTAGATGAAACGGTGCGCTTGGCAACCAAACGGGCTGGGTAGCAGCAGCAGAAACCGATTAGAGACAACAGAAAAAAAGGAGAGAAAGCAAGACAAACAATTCGAAGATTGGTGTGACAAATTAACTTTGCAACCAAATACCAGCAAAACTAAGCAGCGTGTTTTCAGCCCATGTATTTCTAGATCAAGGTAAGCTTTAAATCGCATTTGGGAGCGTTAATGCGGGGAAGCCTCGCTCTCCAGTACACTGCCCATCCTGCATGTTGAGACGGGGGATGCACGTCAGGCTACTGCCTTACTAGCCTGGCTAGCCAGTCTCCTCTGTCATGATCTGATCTGTCATAGCGGTTTGGGTGTGTTTTAGTGCTCAGGTCAGTCGGGGCATGGTCTGTAAACTAGATGGGTAGTTTTATAGATAGATAGGTTTTCTTATAAATACGTGCGTATGTTGTCTTCCTAGTATTCAATAATTGTATAGGTTTTAATAGCTACGCATGGTAACTGTAAGCCTAGCTACTTAACGTTAGCTGTAGCAGCTAGCTACACTAGTAAGCAGCTAATTTGCCATGTAGAACCCCACCCATATAGCATATTCAGGGACTAGCTGTTATTATAGCTACATAGATGTTGACATATTGGAACTAGGCTATTTAAGTAGCTAGCTTTTATTATAATTTATGTTTAGCTGAATACCTTAGACATTAGAGTAGCTGCTAATTACAGTACCTTTCTGCTAACTCGTTATTGTTACCACGGAGGCTGTTGTCTTGGTCAGTCATCAGAGCATCTTCCATGCATGTTATTATTTTTCCCTTCAGAAATGGTTTGCTTTGTTGTTTAGCTGTGCTTTTCACTGCACCTGTTCCTTAATTAGTTCTGTTTGAATGCAGAATAATGTAGCATGTCAATATTTGTCAGCTAGGCTCAGAAACCACTTGCATGGAACTCAACATAGCAAGACTTTTAAGATCTACAGTAGAGAGCTAAAACATTTTTTGCCAGATGTCAGGCTTTGCCCCATGTGCATGTGTATAGCAGAACCTATTAATGAATGCACAGAGCTTTTGTGAACTTACAAGCTCGCTGGCAAATTAATTAGAGTAATATGTCATTACTGAAATAGAGTTGTCATTTTGCAATACATAATGCAATAATTCTTCCAGTCATTACTGTTAATAATACATAATTACTAGCAATGTTGTTTTTATTATTGGATTAACTCTCAACTGCATATTTTGTACTGACACTGACCTGCTGCTAATCCAATAATCACAGTAGTCAATGTGTTGGGGCTTGATTCAATTAGATGCACTTGAGAATTGAGGCATTTTGTCCACATTAATGTAAGTTGGTGTACAGTGATAAGCCTACATTAGGTTAATGCCACTTGTGTGTAGGTAGGACTTGAAACATATTATCCTAGACTTTGTGCAGCATACTCAAAAACAAGTTGAGTTATAACAGTTGTAGGTCAAAAAACTAAACAAATAAAATAATTGGTGAATCATGATAGGGTAACAATGTTATAATTATTGTTTTCCAGACAAAGCTGCCTATATAAGGCTTTCTCACTCCCATCATCATGAGGTCAGTTTATGGTTTTCATACTCACCTCTAAACTACCTGTGTGTGTGTGTGTCAGCCCGTCGTCACCATGACAGCGGAGGAAATCATCAATGTGAAGGAGGTGGAGATCATCAAGGTGATCCTGGACTTCCTGAACTCCAGGAAGTTACATATCAGCATGCTGGCCTTGGAGAAGGAGAGCGGAGTCATCAACGGGCTATACTCGGACGACATGCTCTTCCTCAGGTACGCAAAGTCCTGGCTCTTAACCAATAAGCATTGCCCATTTTGTTTTCAAACCACATTCATGCAGGATTCAAGTGCACCATTGAATGTACATTGTACTGATAGACCTGTTTGGCATGCCACTTGAACGTTTGAAATGTCTAATGGGACTGGAGATAGACGTCCTCACACCCCTAGGGCCTCACTGTTACTGGGTGACCATTCACTGCCCGTCTTTCATCATCTGCTTTTCTAACACTCACTTATAAAGACCATCTGTTTCTAAAAGAATGACATAGCAGGGAAGGAAAATAGAGGACCACGTAGTTTCTCTTTTTAGTTTAGTTTTTTTAATCTGAAGACTTCCAGAAAATTTCTGGTAAAATAAATAGACTCCAAGCCCCTAAAATGCATTCTAGGACATTAGCAAATAAGAAAGTCTTTTAATCCTGTCATTTTGGCCTGGGTGTGTAATATGTTGTTAATGTCTGCATAATCTGTATGTAGGATCCCTGTCATAACTTCATCTTGGTTAGCTAGTTTGATGTGATGACATGGGGCACATATCACCACATACATGTCATATTACACAATGATCAAATATTAATTTAGGCTGAAATGTTTTAGAACATCCGCATTTTACACCTTGTTATTATTATTATTATCATTATTATAACTAGCTGGTTTGTTTGTGCATTGTTTATCTCTGTCTAGGCAACTAGTCCTGGATGGGCAGTGGGATGAGGTACTTCAGTTTATTCAGCCCCTTGAGTGCATGGAGAAGTTTGACGGGAAACGGTGAGGCCTTATTCATTCCACTGTAATGTTCAAGTTTTCGTAATCTGATTGACCACACAATGTTGCCTTGCAAAACAACAACACAATATCGAATTCACAGCCAGACTAGAATGTTCAGGTAATTGCTAAGTTTGGAAAATTTCTGTAACCTATGTAAGTTATGTAAGTGGCTATATTGTTGTTATTTTGTGTCAGGTTCCGTTACATCGTCCTTAAGCAGAAGTTTCTGGAAGCCCTGTGTGTGAACAATGCAATGTCAGCTGAGGACGAACCACACCATGTGAGTCAACAAGGAAAGAATAGCCTCTCTCCATCTTGCTCTCCACCCTCTCTCTCGCTTTGTCTCCATCTCTTTGTCCTTCTCTCTGTGTCTGTCTGTCTGTTTCTTTCTCTCTGTCATCTCTGCTGTGTGTTTCATCTGTTTCCACTCTTCTGTCTATTTCTAAATAAGCAAACACAGCCTGATATTCTATCAATATTCTTTTTCCTTTTTCTGTCCCTGTCTTTCGCCTCACACATCCATTGAGCCTTTTCTACTCTTCCTGCAATATTAGTTTAGTTACAGACAGTGTAGATCTACATCTGACTGGATAAGTCTGTGCTCATCAAGCCAGCTGTTTCTTTTTATTATGCGCATTGCATTGTTCTAGTGCTTTCAGTGTGCATGTAATTGATTTTTATTTTAATAGATGCATTGGATCTCAAGAAAACCCCCTTGACATTTTCTTATTTTCCTTGCTTCTATTCTGACATTTTGAATCTAGGTTTCAGACACAGATAACAAGTAGTTGCACTTTAGCAAGATAATCATACTAAACATTCTGGGCTTTGATTTTAATACTTCCTTCCTCATCCTTCTGTTCTACCCTCTCCTTCCTCCCTCATCACTCTGTTCTACCCTCTCCATCCTCCCTCATCCCTCTGTTCTGCCCTCTCCTTCCTCCCTCATCTCTCTGTTCTACCCTCTCCTTCCTCCCTCATCCCTCTGTTCTACCCTCTCCTTCCTACCTCATCCCTCTGTTCTGCCCTCTCCTTCCTCCTTCCTCCCTCATCCCTCTGTTCTACCCTCTCATTCCTCCCTCATCCCTTTGTTCTACCCTCTCCTTCCTCCCTCATCCCTCTGTTCTATCCTCTTCTTCCTCCCTAATCCCTTTGTTGTACCCTCTCCTTACTCCCTCTGTTCTGCCCTCTCCTTCCTCCCTCATCTCTCTGTTCTACCCTCCAGTTGGAGTTCACCATGCAGGAGGCGGTGAAGTGTCTCCATGCTCTGGAGGAGTTTTGTCCATCTAAGGAGGATTACAGCAAGCTGTGTCTACTCCTCACACTGCCTCGTCTAACCAATCACGCTGAGTTCAAGGCAGGCTGATATCTTTACGTCAATGGCGTCGTATTACACCAGGCATCTCCAAGCTTGGTCCTGGACAGCTACACTCCTGATTGTTTTAACTCTAATAATTATAATAATTAGCTGGTTGATAAGCTGAATGAGGCTACATTATGTGGGGATGGAGTGAACACTTACAGGGTGGTAGAACTCCAGAACCAGGGTTGGAGACTAATATGATTACGAGTCACATTTTTGTTCTAGAACAGTGATGGATGATTGTGTTCGAGCTGCTGTAGATTGTTAACCGTATCAACATTATTAAATTGCATATCATGTATTTAAAATTGTCAGGTGACATTGTGTGGTGTTTTGTTAAATTAGTAAACAGTATGAAATGTTTAATGTTTACCTGCAGGACTGGAACCCCAGCACTGCGCGGGTGCAGTGTTTTGAGGAGGCATGCAGCATGGTGGCAGAGTTCATCCCTGCAGACAGGAAGTTGAGTGAAGCTGGGTTCAAGGCCTCTGGGAACCGCCTCTTTCAGCTCCTGATTAAAGGAGTTCTGTATGAATGCTGTGTCGAGTTCTGCCAGGTAAAACCCACCATGGATTGAATTGTATTTTACAATATAATTGACATATCGGCAGGGCCGGCCTGAGGCATAAACGAACTAAGCGGCTGCTTGGGGCCCCCTGGTGGCCAAACAAGTGCTCAGGTGACTCAGCGTGGTAGGAGGGGCCCCCCCCAAGTCATGATTCAGCAAATTCTGCTTATGGCCCCCAAAAGGCTTGGCCAGAACTGCTTATCGGTATATTAGTAACACAGTGATAACATCTTTTAGATACGTTTATAAAAGTGTTCATACCTGGATTGTGCAAGAAGTACCCATTATTTTTTCTAGAGTTCTTCACTTGCTGTCAAGGTCTTGTGGATCATGGCTAGACAGCAGATTCCAAGTCTGTATTTTAAAACACATATTAGTCTTTCCCACTTGGAAACAGTCACTGTTTTCTTGGTCAGCAACTCCAGTATACATTTGTGTTGTAGGGTGAAGGTCCTTGTCCTTGACCAGATTTCAACATTTTGCTCTCCGCTAGGTAGGGTACATCCTGACACACCTGTAGCAGGCTAGGAGTTGTTGCTTTTCCTAACTGACATTATTTCATACCAATGAATTCCTACCCAGATCCTGAAACAATTTCAGTGTTAAATGGTACTCCGCTATCTCTGACACACATACATTTACTTTCTCTTTGTTTTTCTGATACACAATCAAACTAGAATGTAATTTGTTGCAGTTTGCAAGGACAGTGACAACGGAGTCAAAGATGAAAATGTTTTATTAGCTCTACTAAAGTTCTGCTCAAAGAAATTATGTGCCTAGGGTAGAGACGTCACTATGTTGTGAGCATATGCTTCCCGTATTGCAAATTAATTGCACAGAGCAAAGCTTTTTTGACGCTGGTCATGGCCCTTCATTGTCCTGCTGGAAGCAGAATTCCTATTCTTTTCGGATGTTGTCTGTGCTTAGCTGTTCAAATATTTTTATTGTTCTATTACCTCAGGTCTCCTGTGTGGTTTAAAACATCACCCACAGCATACTAATTAACTTCACCATGCGTTTAGAAGCACCAGGTTTATTTTTTTATATTCACTGCCCTTGGTTATGAGACTATTCTGTAAATCTGTGCTCAAAATTCAATACTGAACTACGGGGCTTTATACATATTGTGTGTTTGTGTGGCGGACAGAGCCATTACAAATACAGCCATTAAAATATAAATCCATTTTTTTTTGTAGTATTTGTTGAAGATGCAGTTTGCAATTTTTGCCATCGTATTGTAGAAGAAAACTCTGTATTATTTCATGTGCTGATTTGTGCCCCATGTCACAGAACCACTCACTTTTAAACTTGGAATCTCATGTTAACTGAGGTGTAACAGTGATTCATATGTGAGATCATCCACAAATAAACAATATGTTACAAAATCATCACAAAATGGGAGGTTAAAAAAATTATTTTGTTAATTGTCTAGACTGCATCTGCAAAGTGATTTTACTACTAAGCTAAATTAAGTATTTTTTTAAGGCAACACCTATAATTTAGTTTTGAATTTGTCATAGTATTTAAAAAACTCTTAAGGTGAGTGAACACTTCACAAAATACTACTGTTCTATCCATGATTTTCTTATTTAGCTAATGAATTATTAATGAATTATTTATGAGTTATTAATGAATTATTAATGAATTAAGTCACGGCTTAATATAATGATGTTAATAGTCTGTTGCCCTCTGTCTCCAGAGCAAGGCGACGGGCGAGGAAATCACAGAGGGTGAAGTGCTCCTGGGCGTGGACATGCTGTGTGGAAACGGCTGTGATGACCTGGACCTCTCCTTACTGTCCTGGATGCAGAACCTTTCCAGCAGCGTCTTCTCCTGCGCCTTCGAACAGAAGCTGCTCCAAATACACGTAGACCGGTTGGTCAAGCCTGCCAAAACGGGTTACTCCGACCTCCTCACCCCGCTCATCAGCAAACTATCTCCCTACCCCTCCTCACCCCTCCGCCGCCCCCAGTCGGCCGACACCTACATGTCCCGTTCCCTGAACCCGGCCCTGGACGGCCTGGCCTACGGGCTGTCGGGACAGGAGAAGAGGGGCCCAGTGGGGGAAATGGCGTCGGGGAAGGGGGTGTCCCCGATGTCTCATTCCTTCGCTAACTTCCACACAGGGGGGCAGACTCTGAGCAGGAGCCTGATGATGGAGAATTCTGAATGCCACAGCATCTTTGAGGAGTCGCCCGAGAGGTGAGAGGAGGCTGTCAGGGTCACAGAAGCATTTCACATTGTAATCATCATTCCTAACGTTTAGGAGCTACTTTTGTGATCCACTCTTGTAGGCCAATACCGGTATTGTAGGCCAATAGCAGACAATACTGTAGTTCATTACAGTAGTCATTAATGTAGTTCATTACAATAGTCATTACTCTAGTTTATTACAGTAGTCATTAACGTAGTTCATTACAGGAGTCATTACTGTACTTCATTACAGTAGTCATTACTGTAGTTCATTACAGCAGTCATTACTGTAGTTCATTACAGGGGTCATTACTCTAGTTTATTACAGTAGTCATTAATGTAGTTCATTACAATAGTCATTACTTTAGTTTATTACATTAGTCCTTAACGTAGTTCATTACAGTAGTCATTACTGTAGTTCATTACAGGAGTCATTGCTGTAGTTCATTACAGGAGTCATTAATGTAGTTCATTACAATAGTCATTACTTTAGTTTATTACATTAGTCCTTAACGTAGTTCATTACAGTAGTCATTACTGTAGTTCATTACAGGAGTCATTGCTGTAGTTCATTACAGGAGTCATTACTGTAGTTCATTACAGGAGTCATTGATTTAGTTAATAACAGGAGTCATTGCTGTAGTTCATTACAGGAGTCATTGCTGTAGTTCATTACAGGAGTCATTGCTGTAGTTCATTACAGGAGTCATTGCTGTAGTTCATTACAGGGGTCATTACTGTAGTTCATTACAGGGATCATTACTGTAGTTCATTACAGGAGTCATTACTGTAGTTCATTACAGCAGTTATAACTGTAGTTCATTACAGGAGTCATTGTTTGTAGTTCATTACAGGAGTCATTACTGTGGTTCATTACAGGGATCATTACTGTAGTTCATTACAGGGGTCATTACAGCAGTCATAACTGTAGTTCATTACAAGAGTCATTGTTGTAGTTCATTACAGGAGTCATTACTGTAGTTCATTACAGGGGTCATTACTGTAGTTCATTACAGGAGTCATTACTGTAGTTCATTACAGGGGTCATTACTGTAGTTCATTACAGGAGTCATTGCTGTAGTTCATTACACGAGTCATTGTTGTAGTTCATTACAGGGGTCATGACTGTAGTTTATTACAGGAGTCATTACTGTAGTTTATTACAGCAGTCATAACTGTAGTTCATTACAGGATTCATTGTTGTAGTTCATTACAGGGGTCATTACTGTAGTTCATTACAGGAGTCATTGCTGTAGTTCATTACACGAGTCATTGTTGTAGTTCATTACAGGGGTCATGACTGTAGTTTATTACAGGCGTCATTAATGTAGTTCATTACAGGGGTCATTGTTGTAGTTCATTACAGGAGTCATTGTTTGTAGTTCATTACAGGAGTCATTAATGTAGTTCATTACAGGGGTCATTACTGTAGTTCATTACAGGAGTCATTACTGTAGTTCATTACAGGAGTCATTGCTGTAGTTCATTACAGGAGTCATTGCTGTAGTTCATTACATGAGTCATTGCTGTAGTTCATTACAGGAGTCATTGTTGTAGTTCATTATAGGGGTCATTACTGTAGTTCATTACAGGAGTCATTGTTGTAGTTCATTACAGGAGTCATTGTTTGTAGTTCATTACAGGAGTCATTACTGTAGTTCATTACAGGAGTCATTGCTGTAGTTCATTACAGGAGTCATTGTTTGTAGTTCATTACAGGAGTCATTACTGTAGTTCATTACAGGAGTCATTACTGTAGTTCATTACAGGGGTCATTGCTGTAGTTCATTACAGGAGTCATTACTGTAGTTCATTACAGGAGTCATTACTGTAGTTCATTACAGGAGTCATTGCTGTAGTTCATTACAGGAGTCATTGTTGTAGTTCATTACAGGGGTCATTACTGTAGTTCATTACAGGAGTCATTAATGTAATTTATTACAGGAGTCATTACTGTGGTTTATTACAGTAGTCTTTAATGTACTCTGTCTGGTTCCCAGCTCTAGGACCGACACACCTGTGGATAAGATGATGAGTTCAGGCACCATGCGCCCTGCCTCGGCCCCTGGAGAAGACGCCCCATCACCAGGCTCTGCAGAGAGGAATGAGGTATTAAACGCTCTAATTGGGTTATCAAGGGATGTGTTCTTTAGTTTTAGGTGAATGTTTCTGTCCTCAAAGTCATGCTGACTTTGAGTGGGACTATTTTAACAGGTTGTGTCAGACACTACTGACTATAACAGTGTGTTTCTTCATGATGTTAACTGAGTTTGTGTTCTAACTTTAGCTGCGGGACTCAACAGAGAAGTTTGAGGAGTTCTACCGGCAGCGTCTGCGGGTGCAGCAACACCTGGAGCAGAAGCAACAGCAGAGACAGCTGTACCAGCAGATGCTTCTGGAGGGAGGTGTCCACACTGACCAGCCCCCTGCCGGGACGGACTGCATGCAGCACAGCCTCACCGAGAAGTTCCTCAATAGGTTAGACATTCACTTGGATACGCTACAGGCTAGAGCTGCATTTTTTCATCAGGTCAGTTATTCACCCGTCCCTGCAGAGGACAAAGTCTGACTCTAACCTGACCTACAGGAAGCTTGCGTTTAATAATAATAATAATAATAATAATACATGGTATTTATACAGCGCTTTTCAATGACCCAAAGACGCTTTACAAAAACAAGAAAAACAAAGAACACAAAAAGGCAGAAACAACATCAAGGGGGCTATGGGAAGGCTTGCCTAAACAAAAAGGGCTTTAGGCGGTTTGTGTGCGTTTGTGGTTAGGGAGGCAGACTCGTAGTCAGAAGGTTGCCAGTTCGATTCCCGACTGTGCCAAATGACGTTGTGTCCTTGGGCAAGGCACTTTAACCTAGTTGCTCCCAGGTCTTTGCTGTAAATAAGAAGTTGTTCTTTTTCAACCTACCTGGTTAAATAAAGGTAAAATATTAAAAAGTGTTCCTGAGCCGTGTCACAAACCCCCGTCCTGCTCAGTCATGCATGGGATATTGTGTCAGATACTATGTCATGTTGGTCCCGTCATGTCTGGAGGAAGGGTTGTGCTCAGCATACGGTTTAAATCAAGCTCTGATGCATCGACCTTTGGCAAAAAATGACACTGCAGATTTACAGTTGACTGTGCAACAGTGCAATCGTCCATTTCCAATCCATGGCTCAGACATAATGTGATTAAAAGTACTAACGTAGTCTGGGCTCAGCTAAAGGACAGGGAGGTTTTGAATGTATTTACACTCACAGAAAGGAACAAAGAAGGATCCAGAAGAACTGTGGAGACATAAATTATGCCATTATACCCAGATCTGATGAATAATGCAGGGATAGAGTGAAGGGTGTGTTGGGGGTTCAGAAGAGCTTTGTCCTATTGGTGTACTCAACAGTTCAGTCCTATTGGTGTACTAAACAGTTCAGTCCTATTGGTGTACTAAACAGTTCAGTCTTATTGGTGTACTAAACAGTTCAGTCCTATTGGTGTACTCAACAGTTCAGTCCTATTGGTGTACTAAACAGTTCAATCCTATTGGTGTACTCAACAGTTCAGTCCTATTGGTGTACTAAACAGTTCAGTCGTATTGGTGTACTCAACAGTTCAGTCCTATTGGTGTACTAAACAGTTCAGTCGTATTGGTGTACTAAACAGTTCAGTCCTATTGGTGTACTAAACAGTTCAGTCCTATTGGTGTACTCAACAGTTCAGTCCTATTGGTGTACTCAACAGTTCAGTCCTATTGGTGCACTCAACAGTTCAGTCCTATTGGTGTACTCAACAGTTCAGAGGCTGTGCTGTCATCTGGTTTGTAGAGTGAAAACAGTTTCTTTAGAGAAGCAGGTCTGCTGATTTCCTAGTAGTGTCTCATTGATGACGGTTCCTCAGAAGCCCACCAGCAGAACTGACAGGATCGCCACGGTTTCAGGGTCAGAGGGCACGGTTGTGTTGGGCTCACAGGGATGTTTTGCGGCTGCCTGTGTTTCTAAGTTGTGTTTAATAATGGGGTGTTGATTGGAGTGGGACACCAGATGGTTCTGGGCAGGGGAGATGTGGGGGTCAGGACGAAGCCACCTGGGACCCCCCTAACACACTGCTGTTCCTTTGTTCTTTATAATACACAGAGCACCAGCTGCTCCTGTACCTCCTGCTTTTATGACGTGTGTGTGCATGTGCGTGTGTGGCCAGGTCCATTCAGAAGCTGGAGGAGTTGAACGTGGGGATGGAGAGTCTAGGAGACGAAGTCCAGTCTCTGACCCAGCAGTGTAACGGCACCTCTCTAGAGCAAACCCTTGACCCCGCCATGACCCTGACTCCTGAGCAGGGTCGACCCCAAGGAGGAGGTGTGGTCAGCAGTACCCCACAGCGCAGCACAGCCGGTCGGGGGGTTCCACCCCCTAATGAGTCCCCTGTGGTCTCCCAGAGGTGATCCTCACTTTGATTGATGTTTTGGTTTTTCTGTACTTTCAAAGAGTAGTGAACTGAAGTGTTTTGTGGGTCTTGTAGTCCTCTGAAAGCACCTGGACAGCTCTCTGGATTGGACGGTTCACCAGGAGCCCTAACCCGGAGTAAGGAGGTCAGTCCCCCATCCTTCTAACCATCTATCTAATCAAATTGTTCTAAAACCTCAGCTCATCTAAAAAAAAAAGACGAGCTGAAAGACCTTTAGCTCGTCTATGGGGTCCTAAGAGAGAGTTCGAAGAACCACTGAACTAATCTGTCATCTCCCACTAAGGCCATGAGTATCAGTTCAATGTGTTCTGGGGAGGACTCCTTTGTTTACTATGATGTCATGCCCAGTAATCCTGGATTATACCCTTTGATAAACCCAGTTTAAATCCATCAGATTACAATTAGTACAGCTGTAATAAAGGCTGTTCCTTGTTGGCATGAGCTGTTGGCTGCATTTCACAATAATGGATAGCATAATGCCTCACAGAGATCAACCCAAACTAAACTGGTAATTATGTTAAAGCATTGATGTCTGCGTATATGGTCCGGTGTGGCTCACTTGGTAAGAGCCAAATATGAACGGGGCCAGTATGTAAAAAGATAAAAATGAAAGCAGTGATTATTTTTACAAGACACTGATTATGAGTGTCTGCTCCATCACAAACGTCTGTGTGACACTAGGAGACATTTTAAGAGGCGTTCTTAACTCTGCTGACCAACTGCTATCTCAGATTAAAACGTGCTTTCGTAAGCCTCAATTGGTATTCTAATGTCCACTGGTGTTGATGTGTTACAGCGGGACAAGCCCAAGGCCCTGTTTGTAGCTGTCAACACCCTGGAGGACACTCAGGCAGTGCGCGCTGTTGCCTTCCACCCCACGGGGGCGCTATACGCTGTGGGATCCAACTCCAAGACACTCCGTGTGTGTGCCTACCCAGACACCCCGTTGGACACCAGGTAACACAGCTTCAAACAGCTGGAAATGTTCGAACACTTCCGCTCCTGTTTGAGGCATTATGCTGCCATGGCTAACTCTGTCCTCTGTCTCAGTGGGGCGTCAGGAATGACCAAGCAGCCAGAGGTTCGCTTTAAGAGGAATAAGCACCATAAAGGATCTATATACTGCGTGGCCTGGAGTCACTGTGGGAAGCTGCTAGCCACCGGGTCCAACGACAAATATGTCAAAGTCCTACCGTTCAGCGCAGAGACCTGCAACGCCACAGGTACACTCAATACAACAGCTGGGAAGCTTGTTTATTAAAAATCAATGCTATTTGAACCCACTCTGTTTCTGGGATGTTGCAGACATTTCCGATGCAGTCGGTTTTAAATCCAATTCATTGATCTTCGGAAATGACAGAATTTAATTAATAAACAGCTGGAAGTGTGAGTTGTAGTTGTCCTGACTCCAGGTGTGTGTACTCCGTGCGCTAGGGCCAGACCTGGAGTTCAGCATGCATGACGGCACCATCAGGGATCTGGCCTTCATGGAGGGCCCGGAGAGTGGGGGGGCCATCCTGATCAGTGCCGGGGCTGGAGACTGTAACATCTACACCACCGACTGCCAGCGCGGACAAGGGCTGCACGCGCTAAGTGGACACACAGGTACACTGCCTAGTGCTGTCCTGGACAAAAACGTGTTGGTCTACAGAGTGGATTACTCTAAATGTTAAAATGTATGGTTTTTATGTAAAGAAACCCGTTAATTTAATGAAATAATATTTTGTATGCTTTATTCTACAGCAAAGTAGGGATTGAGATATATTGCTTGTTTTTTGTCTTTTTGGTAGAGATGGATGAATATAACAATACTGCAATATATCGCAATACTCTTTTTGCCAATTTTTATATCAATTATCAAACCCAAAAATCAATATTCTGTTAGTATATAGTTTTGTAAGCAAAGCAGTCAAAAGATCGCCAAAAATGCTAATAAATTAGGGCATATTTGTCTAGAACACATTAATCTGTCTATATCATAATGAAGTATATACACAGAGTTATATAAGTACAAAGTACTTGACTTTTCTGTTTTGAGAAGTTTCTAATTAAAAACTAAGTGACCAGGTAATGGAAGTTCATAACTAGTTACCATAATTAATCATGTTTAATTATTTTTATTATTTTCATAGGTTATTTCACTGGTTATTCATGAACTCCCTTTACTTGGTCAGATTGGTCTGAATTCAGAAATGTTTGTGGACTCAGCTTTACCTGAAAAGGGTTTTACTTTGTAATTTTGACAACTCTGTATGTAGAGTATTTCGTGAAAATTTTCTGAAAGCACACACTGCCATCAGAAAAACATACACTTTAAGGCAGTTCACACGTTCAGCACCGTCTCCCGGCTTTAAGACAGAGACTGTACTAATGCGACTGGTTAGCTATCTGCTTTTTGAATATCTCTTTTGAAACTAGCAACGCCATTTTTTTCAGACATGATGCTTTTTAATACCTATACTGATAGTGCAGTTTATTTGAGTGATCTTACAAGTATATAACTGTTTGAAATACTGATACTGCCTTTTTGTTACTGTGTTTTAAGGTAAAACTTAGCCAGCCAGAGGATCATGTTTGGTTGCTAAACTACTATAGGCTTAATGAAGAGTCAATGATATATCATATACAGATATTACAAAAACAAATTCTGGATTACCTTTTCAATGTAATCATGACAAACATTTTACACATTTATATTCTAGTAATAACACTTTATTTTAATGTTTTTGGCACTTCATGTCCGTCAGGTGAACTGTTTAGCATGTTCTAATTAAGAAAAGAAAATCACAATATTGATTGTTAATACATTCACGTATCGTGATAAAATCGTATCGTGAGATCCCTTGCAATTCCCAGCCCTACTGTTTGGTGCTGATACGATACATATGGCGAAACCTAACATTTATTTCAGTAATTTTTTATTCCATCTTCCCTTGATTAGCCATAAATTACGTCCTAAATACATGCCACACAGAGGCTACTATTCTGAATTGATGTATTTGTTCACATTTTATGACATTTTTTTTTCAAAAACATTCAGTTTGTCACATCCCAAGTCAATTGATGCCATTTTGTGGTTTCTTCTGTTTTGTCTATAAGCATGTGCGGCAGACAGTTGCCTTGTTAATTATTAAACTACGGTTTGTTTTTCTTTCGGAAAATGTAGTCGGCAGGTAAAGTATTTTATCGGCAAAATATTTTTTATAGCCGGGTAACGGAAGCCCTGATACACACTCACAAACACACCCACAGACACACATACCCACAGTCATGTGTATCAACCAGTATTTCTGTGTGTTTGTCTCAGGTCACATCCTGTCTCTGTTTACATGGGGAGGCTGGATGATAGCATCAGGCTCCCAGGACAAGACCGTCCGGTTTTGGGACCTCAGAGTACCCAGCTGCGTTCGGGTGGTTGGCACTGCCTTCCATGGATCAGGTGAGGACCGGTACCTCACAACACCACACACACATTTATTCATGGAACTTACTTATTGATCTCTCCTTTCTAACTCCTCCCTCCTCAGGTAGTCCTGTTGCCTCGGTAGCAGTGGACCCTAGTGGTCGTCTTCTAGCGACGGGCCAGGAGGACAGCGGCTGTATGCTGTATGACATCCGAGGGGGCCGTATGGTGCAGACATACCGGCCCCATTCCAGCGACGTGCGCTCTGTTAGGTTCTCCCCCGGGGCCCACTATCTGCTCACTGGCTCCTACGACACCAAGGTCATGATCAGCAACCTGCAAGGTAGGGGGCGCCACTGAGTGATTGTGACCTCTCAAAGCTTAAATGAGCAAGTGAAGAAGTCTGTTGTTTGAGCTATTAACATGGATCTGTCCTGCAGTTTTACATGGTAAATGTTCTGTTTGTCCGTGTAGGTGACCTGACCAAGCCGCTTCCCCTCACGCTGGTAGGGGAACACGGGGACAAGGTGATCCAGTGCAGGTGGCACACACACGACCTGTCCTTCCTGTCCTCCTCTGCTGACCGCACCGTGACACTCTGGACACACAACCCCTAACACACAATGAACACAACCCATACAAACAGTGAACACAACCCCTGACACACACACTTAACACAACCCATAACACTAATTATTTCCAAAACACCAGAATAATGTCATTGAATTCCAGAACCTGTAAATCAGAATTTAGCTACAATACTCATTGTGGCCAGTTGGCAGAGTAGAGAGTGTAGTTCGTTTTTTGGGATTACAGGAATCTTTTTATTACAGAAATCAACACCCAATTTTAGAAATTAACATAAGGTTTTATGAAAACATTCAGAAAAATCAATTAAGGGCTGGAAATCGTCACAGGCTACTTGCATAAAGTCTCGTCACTGTTAGGTTTTGCTTAATTAATTAAAAATAATTAGGGAATTACAGAAAAATTATTGAATTACAGGGAAAGTGTGTGGTTAATACGAGTTACTGACCTGCTGTTGACAATGTCCAAAGCACAAAAAAGGTGAATAGTGAGAAAACGCTGCACCAAATTCAGCCTCGGGTTTTTGAAGAAATTAGTGTTTAATTCTAGAACGTGACCTAATTCGGTTATACACTATGTGGAGTGGCCTTGATATTTGAATGGTAATGACATTCTGTATACTCATCAAATATCAATTATATAGTACAAAAATGCTATGTAATTATAACATATTTTATACATGGGATAACATTTTTGTAATTTGCCCATTCTAGTCAATGGGATGATGACTTTTAACATCCGCTCTTCAATGTAAAAGTGCACATAGGGCTGTTCCCAACTAAGAATTTTTTGGTTGACCAAGACTCGACTGACCTCTGAAAAAGTCAGAAACAAATACATAAGTGAAGAGTGATTGATAAGGCATCTGAATCAATGTAGCTGGTGGCCTTACCAGATTCTGCCTCTAGTTGTTCTTAATGTTAAGCATCATGTCACCATAGGCCTATACTACGAAGCAAGTTCAACATGCACAGGATTTCTTTTCGACTTACGGCTCAAAAAGCTGACAATGATACATCAGTCTTTCATAAACCTACTCAATAAAGAAAGCCAAGAGGTTTTGTAGGTCTTTAAATATTCTTGCTTTTCTTAGAGACCCTCTCACTAACCGTGCACCAATCTACACGTGATCTACTAAGAATGGTGACGCCATTTTCAATCCATAATTGGTCAGTTGGCGGTGCTTTCATTTGTGTAATCTGCTAACTCGACTTTAACTGCTCTGATATAATTAAAACTGCCTGGTTGTAAGTAGCCTACATGTAACTATGATTATTATACACCGAGATATACATACCTATTTGTCTAGGTAACAATATATAATGGTTTTGTTATGGTCATTCAACTTAGCACAGCAAAAGCCGACAAGTGTTAAAAGCGTGTTAGGAAATGCCTCTTGTTAAGTCTGCATATTTGGAAATCGAAAAATCCTATAGGCTGTTTTTACCAATAAAGCGCAGATGGTTTGAACCGGTAAAACATATATGAACTAATAAGAACCAAAAAATGTGAACAAAAAAAGTATACATTTTGACTAGTTTAATCGCTTTTGGCTTTATGTTACTTTAGAAGGATAACCAGACAACTGCTACAATTGCGAGGTGAAATGGAAAACACAGATAAATTAAAGGGAATTATTTTTACGTTAGGTTGTAGGCCTTATTCAACATAATCTTTGAAAACATATTGTTAAAAAGGTATATTTTTATTAGTGTAGCACATATATTTCTTTCAGCAATGGTGTAGTGACACAGGCGGGAATCACATGGGCTGCTCGACTCAAACAAATCTTGACCAAGAGCATATCGAAGTCGACTGAATGGGGTCAGCCCTAGTGCACGAAATGTATTCAGTTACAGCCGTGTTATATTGAACGGATATACGATTAGTGTAACTGATCTGTCTCGCCCGACACACGCACGCACGCACACGCACACACGATAGAAAGTGGACATGTATAACCGGAAATACACCACCTGTGTACACACCTGCAGGCCCTATCCCTTCCACACCCTTCTACACCCTCAACACTGGGAACATCGAGGACACTTTATCCCAGTGGAATGAAGTTCTGTTGGTGTGGGGATCTTTCTGCTGTTAGGTTTCATATCATGCTCAGCTTTCCTGAACATCACTGTTTCTGTGAGCAACTTGCTCTGGAAATTAGTTGGTTTTTCATGTAGGTGCGGGTCTGTGCAAGTATGGGTGAAGTGGAAAAGTACCAACTAATTTCTGATTGATTGGACATGGTTTTTCATTTTCCCCACTTTTTCCAATGGCTCATTTACATTCCCGGTCACAAATGACAGCACCGTCCTTACATTGGCCATCTTCTCTTTTGATTTCATTATGGAAAGAGATGTTTTGAGTCTTGCTGCATTGTTTCATATGGTGCCTTGAGTTATCCACTTCCCATTGAAACCCATGTTGCCCGACTTGGGTTAGAATATGAGCTGTGGCATCATTCAAGATCAATTGTACATTCCTCCTTCCTTTGCACACTCAGTGTTTTTGTTATGGATTGTGTGAGTATGCTGCTATGATTTGAGAAAAATCCAAGAATTTGATATTGTGATCTACAACAAAGACGATAGCTTGTTCTTCAGTATAGGATGCTCCTTGTGTTGGACTGATCAAATGTCAATCGGAGTCAGCTTGATCAATTAATCTGTACTGCTATTATAGTTGGACTGTCAAATGTCCTACATTACTGTGCAAGTCTACTGCCATTAGGCACTGTAAATATTGGAGACAAAAAATGTAAATTTGCTTTTGTTTTTAAAGTTGAATCAGTGTTCGGTGAAAAGGCTTTCTTCAGACAGTTCTCTCGCAACGGGAAATATAAATACTTATTTTGAAATTGAACGGAATTAAAGATCTACTTTTTGGCTCAACCAGATTTAGCGTTGCATTTTAATTTCAAAGTAACACCAATGTAGTAAAGCTTTACTTTAATCTTCAAGGTTAATGGTTTCTAATGTTACCTACATGGATGTATTTGTATTTGATGCAGTCAAATCTCTGAAAAAGCATGGCATTATCTGCCCTATGACACAGTAAGGGACCTGTACTAAGTTTTGTTTTTGCTTTTGTTACTTTTAATATTTTGCACTTTGTCAATAGACACTCGATTAATACTATATTGTTTATGTTATCAAGATGCCGGCTTGAGTATTAGATTTTGTTCTTTGTGTACAGTTTTATGTTTTAAAGTTAAGGCCAAATAAATAGATGTATTTATTGATCTGTTGTCATACTTATTTTAATATATAGTCATCCATTTTTGTTGCTATGAAATAGTGATTCTGGTATGTAGATTTTCTAAAGGTTGTTTTTAAAAGTGACAAGAGATGAAAATAACTGACTGAAGTGTGATTGCTGCTGTGGTAATTAAATAAAAGCCTCTGACACTTCAGACTGGACTTGTCATACATTAATCAGGTGTGGGTTTCCAGGGCTGAGGGGAACAAAAAAGTACTTGGTGGGGGGATGTCCAAAGTCTGAATCAGCCCCATTAGGACTAATGAATTAAGAGTATCTTCTGTTTCTTAGGCCATTCACTACAATAGGCAATATCCTCAGCAGCCAACTCATTCTGGATTGTTCCAGGAGTAGTAATCTGTGCTCTACTGCTCTATGTGGGCACCGGGTGTCAAGCAGTTGTGAATATAAAGACAGCTCTGTGGAATCATGGAGATGTGAACATAGGATGAAGCGAGAGATCTGAAAACAAAATGGCAAGAAACATTATTTCTATACTAAATAAACAAGGCTTTATTCCTCTTATCTTATTGGAAATATAGGAAGTAGAAAATACCATCAGGGCCTGTACAGGTACATTCATAATTGCATTAAAGATGGTTTAGATGGGAAAAAAGATTTTCTTACCTACAGTAAGTGAGGTATCGCCATTCATTTATGACCACAACTAGCACACACACAGACAATAATAAAGTTTTACCTGTAAGAGCCTCACCTACCTCAGAAATATCTGGTGAAAATCAAACCAACCACATCAAACCACAAAGGGAGGTCAAACGGCAGTATGGTAGAGCTTCAGAAAACATTTTTTTACAAAAACATACAATAAATACAAACTTATGTATCTAAAAATACATATTCAGATGTAGAGAAATTCTATGAAGTGCTGTACATAATCATTTAAAAATGAATTAATCAATCAATAAAATAATGTTTTTTTGATTTGTTAGTTCATGTTCATCTGTAAAGCAGATGTACTAAATGTCCAGATACAAGAATACAATATCTTCCCCATTAGGAAAGATGAAGGGACAGCTGGCTCCATTGTCTAGAACCTTCAGTGGGTTCCACAACATGTCCATGGTTCCACTGTATAATATTGTTCCCTTTATGATATGCTAATATTTGAATGCTCGCAGTGCTTTAAAACAGGGACATTATTTACAGCTATTACAACAAACATTATGGTCACTGCAAAAGAAAAAACACTGAAATGTATATTATATGTAAAAGCCCTTTCCCTGATTGGACAACAGTCTGAAGTCCACATCTTTACAAGTGCACGCCCTTCTTTCACACCGGTTTCCTCCAGAGGCCCAGTGTCCGGGATCTTCACCCCACTTCATGGACCCTGTCCCTGGGCAAGTCTCAGCTGGAGCCGGACCGCGCTGCAGAGCCTACAGTGGAGGGCAGGTTAACCCTCTGCTCGTCCATGCGTTTGGCCTGGGATCTCATGATGAGGCTGAAGAAGTCCTCGTCTGGGACCGTGGGGCCGCGAGCTGGGGGAGGAGCGCAGCGCTGGTCATCCAGACGGGAACCCTGCGACAGAACGGCAGGGTGAAGGTGAGAACATAATGGGATCAATTACTCACTTTGACATTGAGAACTTAGCTTGTTATTACATGGTGCCCCGCAGGCTATTCGGTACACACCTGGCACTTGACAAGCATGTCGAAGAAGTGATCGTCAGGCTCGGCGTTGTCTGCGTTAGCCAGCAGATGGCTGAGGACTCCCTGGCTCCGGTGCTGGTTGAGCCGAAGGCCGGGCAAGCTGCCCCCGGCACCATCACTTTCCTCCACACGTCCACCAGAACTCAGGCCTGCTACGGCTGCCGACTCCGACATCGCTGAAGGGTACACGCACCATGGGGATCACACACTGATGCTTGCTGTGTGTGTGGTTGTGTGTTAGTGATAGACCGATATATCTAACCGATATTTGCGTTTTTACGTGTATCGCATTGGCCGACACGCGGCTGCAACGTTTGCCGATTTCCCCGGCATTATTTACAGACTGGCAGCTCTGTGTTGCTGGAGACGCTGCAGTTCACATGCAGACCATGCACTGCCCCTTGTTCTACCTCACCTGTTTTTACTATTTGTTAAATATTCTTTATCTACTTGTGTTTACTTGTTCTACCTCAGCTGTTTTTACTAAATATTGTTTCAATAATGTTCCTTCATCATTGTCATTTTTATGAATAAAAAGCAGTATTGGCTCCAAATATCGGTCAGGGAAATCAGCAGCCCGTATCAGTCATCGGCTAAGGCTGATAAAAGAAAATCGGTATCGGCACTACAAAAATCCATATCGGTCAATCCCTAGTGTGTGTGTGTGTGTGTGTGTGTGTGTTCGTTCTTACATTTCCTCAAGACTCTGGGTGGAGAGCCAGAAGAGCTGGTGTTGACTGACAGTCGGCTTTTCTCCTGTATGGAACAGCGCTGATCATCCATCCGGTTACTTTGGAAACGACTCAGTAGGTCAAAGAAGCCCTCATCCCCCAGTATATCTGGACTGGCCCTCTGAGACAGACAGATGTTTGAATACTACTTTCACATACAGTGAGTACCTTACTTCAGATGTTTGAATACTACTTTCACATACAGTGAGTACCTTACTTCAGATGTCTGAATACTACTTTCACATACAGTGAGTACCTTACTTCAGATGTTTGAATACTACTTTCACATACAGTGAGTACCTTACTTCAGATGTTTGAATACTACTTTCACATACAGTAAGTACCTTACTTCATTTGACAATGACAATCCTTTTGATGTTTGGTTCTGTATTCTAGCACTACACGTTTGAAAAGATACAATGAAGTTGACGTGCAAACTGTCAGCTTTACTTTGAGGGTATATTCATACATATCGAATAAACTGTTGAGAAATGACAGCACCTTCTGTACATTTTCGTGCACCAAAAAACATTGGACAGTTTAAAATTATGTAGAATAGGGTAACCATACAACGTCCTCTTTTCCCGGGACATGTGGTCTTTACCGTTATTTCAGCAACACTATTATGCTAGCAACACGAACGCAGATTTTTTTTCTTCAAAACAATAGTGCTCATTCCAATGCATGAAATCATCGTTGAAAATTATATTATAATCAAATCAAATTTTGCTGGCTATACTGCCTCAAGTACCTCTTAATCAAGAGGGTTTTGATTAATATTTGGATTAAACACATCCTATTGAACATTTATCCACAGCACATATTTCGCCACAAGGACGAGTTTATATGATACAATATATTCATAAAATGTAGTGTTTTGCATATCTTTTACAATTGTTATTAAAAACATAATAATCTATTTTCCTATTAAACTATTTTAATAGTTCCTTAAACACACAATACCATTTGATTTGATTATAATTCACTAGATTTAAAATGGCTTTACAACGATTATTTCATGCATTGGAATGAGGGCTATTATTTTGAAAAATAAATCTGCGTTCATGTTGCTAGCATAATATAGAGTTGCTGAAACAACGGTAATCAAAGAGGACATGTCCAGGGAAAAGAGGACGTATGGTCACCTTAACGTAGAATAAAGTATTGTTAGGGCTAAGTGAGCATCTTATAATACAGTTTAGAATGCTATAAATCAGTTGAGAATGTTCTAGCAATGGTAATGAGGTCATCTCCTACTCTGAGGCCTATGGCTTGTTATTGTAAGTGCTGATCTATGAACTCAGTACTGTTGCCGCTGACTGCTAAACATTCAAGGCCATCTTTCGGTGCACAACTCATAGGGCCCAGACTATTTAACTTAACTGTTATTCCCCAGAATGTTCTATATGAGTTCATGCCACTCTGGCGCTTGCAGGTCAGTAACATACAATATGCTTCACAAAGCAAGGAAGATGCCCGAATGTCTAGAGAGCCCACAGACGATTAATAGCCAAGGACACAGTCCCAGGAGCAGATAGGGACATTACAGAGCAGAGATTTAATTCTGTAAGATGGTAGAATGTGCCAGAATGTCTTATCTATGATGCTCAATGATGTGATCCCTAAATACTATAAAGAGCAAGTGATGCACGCAATGACTGCTTGAAGTCTGCGATGCATTGACATAACAGACGCAGGGTATCTTCCCTGGTGATGCTCTGCCAGGCCTGTACTGCAGCCATCTTTGATGCGAATGGGTAGACTGGTCCAAAAGAACTAAAGACCAGGTAGACTGAGGAAGACCACTGTAATGGATGACTGGAGAATAATCTATGGTGAAGAAACCCACCCTGAAAACAGTCCAACAGATCAAAAACACTCTCCTGGATGCAGGTGTAGATGTGTCAAAGTCAACCATGTAGAAGACTACACCAGCAGGACTACAGAGGTTACACTACATGATGCAAACTACTGATAAGCCTGAGGAACAGAAAGGCGAGATTACAGTTCGCTAAAAAGCACCTTAAAGAGCAACAACAGTTCTGGAAAAAAAGTATTGTGGGCAGATGAGACAAAGATTAACATGTTCAAGAGTGATGGAAAGAGGAAAGTGCAGACAGACAACAGCTTTAGAACAATTCTGAAGTCTACAGAAATATTTGATCTGCTCAGATGAAACCAAATGCCTCCAAACTCATGAGCTGTATGCCAAAATCATCAGTATTAAAACAATAAATGACCTGAAATATTTCAGTTGGTGTGCAATGAATCTAAAATATATGAAAGTGTAATTGTTATCATTACATTATGAAAAATAATTAACTTTATCACAATATGCTAATCTTTTGAAAAGGACCTGTACTACTGCATTTTACATACTGAAGAGGGGACTGAAGACATTAGTTCCCCGAAACAAGCAGGAACTGAAGATGGCTGCAGTACAGGCCTGGCAGAGCATCACCAGGGAAGATACCCAGCGACTGGGGATGTAGATGCAGTCATTGCATGTGCGACCAAATATTGACAATTATTAATTTATTCTACATTATCTTAAACTGTCCTATATTTCTTGGTGACCGAAAATGTGGGGACCATGTAAAAAGGTGCGGGCATTTCTGAATGGTTCATCCCATATGTATTGTCAATGTATCTTTTCTAACTCAAAATGAAAAGAGTACAGAATCAAAATAACAAAACAATGGTCAATGTCCAATGAATTATGTACACTGTACAAAATGAGACCATGTTAAGTAGAAGTGCTCACATCAAACTCCCTCTCTCATCTACACAAACACAGAACAGCCTCACTACATCCCTATCTAAACACCAGGTTAGCCTATCACCTTCTGTGGTCCCTGTGCGTTTGTCTGGGTGGTGTTACTGGTGTCCTGGAGGACCTTAGTGGAGCCCCCAGCCTTGTGCTTCTTGCCCCGCAGACGGTTGACGAAAAACAGCTTGGAGGAGCTCTTAGCCAGGCTGGATTTAGATTGCTTGGTTAGGATGTCACTGTTCCACTTCTGAGCCTGGGACCAGGACAAAGTATTAAAAAATAAACCTTTATACATCGCTTTTCAAAAACGTGTCACAACACACAAATCCTTCAAAAATAAGATTCCCTGTAGGTTCTACAGACGTAACAATTTATCCAATTAATAATTCACAGATTTTAGGTCAACATCGTAGATAAAGATTTTCATGCAAGTTTTAAACATTGCTTCAGGAGGTAAGGTCATAATCAATTTGAGAATAGAAACACACAAAAGCAGACAGGTAGATGGTTGTTTACACCGGAAGGACCTTCATGGGCTAATTACTCAATTGAAGGAAAAGGTGTTCCTGTACATTTCATCATCACTTATTTTATCTGTAGGACTGTAAGCTGCATGCTTTTGAAGTGGCCATACCGCATCACATCATTGTGCCACAAATTTTGGTTTGAGACAACGGTTATTCTCTCCTTATTTGCACCAAACTTAGCACTTACAGACCAAAAAAGATCAATAAAGAAATGTTGTCAACATGTAATATGTTACAGAGAGTTCCTGTTTCCATCCTCCCTGTCATGAACTTTACTTCCATATCATCTACAATGAAACATGCGTATGGAATACAAGTTCCATATGAGAAGTTAAAGACAGTAACGTACGTTGATCTTGTCGGGGGTGAGCTTCATTAACTCCAGGTTTTCCATGCTGAGTCTCCGTCCCACCCTGGGCCTGGCGCCGTGGAGGGTGTGCTCCATATCTTTGATGGTGTTCTCAGACAGGGTGGAGTTGTTGGTGCTGTAGCTCAGCCCCAGAACCATCTGCAGGTCTGACACGTTCATGCGTGCCGTCAGCTCGCCGCTGCGATCGCCAGTCTGAAACACACATCACTGGGACTGACATGCTGTATCTCCAGATCAGGGCCTCTACACGGACAGCATGTTCACAGCTGCCTACTGAGCAGTCCATCTGTAGGGAACGGGGTGCGTTACCTCTTTGGAGATCTCCAGGTGTTTCTCCGCAAAATGCATGGCCTGGTCGTGATTCCCCAGGGCCGTGTGAGCGTTCCCTAAACTCCAGCACGCCCGGCCCTCGCCGATGCGGTCGTTGAGGTCCTGTGCGATGATGAGGTGTTTCAGGTGGTAGTCGATGGCCCTCTCGTAGTCCTGCAGCAGTGTGTAGGTGTTCCCCAGGCTGTAACATGCCTGAGCCTCCACAGCCCTGTCCTTCAGCTGTCTAGCCAGCTGCAGAGTCCTCCTGACAACCACAACATGACAACACGCAAATTCAACCTAAAGGCCACTCCATAGAAATAGAATGAATATAGAACGGCCATTCCAATTCAAATCAATTTAGCATAATAGTCAGAGTGGCAGCCATTTTTATGTGTACCGTTCCATTGAAAAGATCTAGCGGCCTTCTTCCGCATTAAACCAATTCGCGGGAAGTCACGGTCACGGACTCACTTGCTGGTGAAGAGGAAGTGGGTAGTGCTGGATTTAATTGCTTCATAATTCTATTGGTAAATCATTTAAATATATTCAATAAATGATAACGTTTACAATACTCTAACTGAAGCTCTCAAACTAGAGTGTTCGACACTTTACGGCCCCACTGACGCATGTTGTCACCGTGACAACTAACAACAATTGCAATTTTGTTGTGCACTAATCAAATGACCACGCCAATCAGTTCAATGACCTTTCTATTCATTCTATTTCTATGTGCTACTTTGACCATCAAATTTAATTGAGTACTTGCAGGTAGAAACCAGATGTACACTGACACTACCAATCTGTTTGCTGACCCTCCTGACATTACGGTAGACCATAGAAATAGAATGGATAGAAAGGCCATTGAACTGCTTGGCGTGGTCATTCGATTAGTACACAACAAAATGGCGATTGTTGTTAGTTGTCATGGTGACACAACAAGCAAATCGGTTTATTGTGGAAGTAGGCCGCTAGATCTTAGCAATGGAATGGTAAACGTAAAAATGGCTGCCGCTCTGAACATTCTGCTACATTGATTTGAATTGGAATGGCATATGTGCCATCTCTCTCCTGAAAACTCTTCGGGCTTTTGAACACCACACAACTTGCCAGAGACTGGTCCCTCTCTAGGTTTCTTCCAAGGGAATTTTTCAAGACATTTGACAACTTCTCCATTTGAATTTCTTTCGTTCCTCGACCACAACACCCAAGTAAAAAAAGTATATTTAAATGATACTCCAGTATTATACTTCTAGTACATTTATGTTTAACAATAAATATTAATGCAATTTATTTACGTGTATTTGAAGTATAATTTCAAAAATACATACCAAAATAATATATTAGAAGTATATTTAGTATAAATAAAATACAATTCAAGTATACCTTTTTGCTTGGGTAGTCATGTTTACCCAGCTGGATTCAGAGGGCATACACTTCACTCACTTGTAATTGTCAGCTGCCACGTCAAATTCTCCCAGGAAGATGTATGCATTCCCCAGGTTGCAGTAAGCCCTTCTCTCTGCTGACCGGTCACCAAATTCTTTCGCAATCTGGAGGCGCTGAGAACGGACAAACACTTTGTAACACTGTGGTCTTGTTACAAGCAGCCAGCAACTTATCACTGACATCATGGGTTTATCTTCAGATTTATTTTGGACTACAATGAGCAATACAGGACATTATTTTTAAGGTGAAAGGCTCAAGATTTGTACAGTATGACAAATGTACTACAGGTAAGGGCTGTATTTAGGCATTACCCACCGTGAAGTATACCTGATGTTTTATACAGTATCTCACAAAAGTGAGTACACTACTCACAGTTTTGTAAATATTTGATTATAACTTTTCATGTGACAACACTGAAGAAATAACACTGCTACAATGTAAAGTAGTGAGTGTACAGCTTGTACTCAACACACAGCCATTAAGGTCTAAACCACTGGCAACAAAAGTGAGTACACTCCTAAGTAAAAATGTTAAAATTGGGCCCAATTAGCAATTTTCCCTCCCCGGTGTCAAGTGACTTAGTTAGTGTTACAAGACCTCAGGTGTGAGTGGGGAGCAGGTGTGTTAAATTTGGAGTTTTCGCACTCATGCTCCCTCATACTGGTCACTGAAGTTCAACATGGTACCTCATGGCAAAGTACTCTGAAAAAAATAATTGTTTCTCTACATAAAAATGGCCTAGGCTATAAGAAGATTGCAAAGACCCTGAAACTGAGCTGCAGCACAATGGACAAAATCATAAAGCGGTTTAACAGGATAGGTTCTACTCAGAACAGGCCTCGCCATGGTCGACCAAAGAAGTTTAGTGCACGTGCTCAGCATTATATCCAGAGGTTGTCTTTGGGAAATAGACGTATGAGTGCTTCCAGCATTGCTGCAGAGGTTGAAGGGGTGGGGGGTCAGCCTGTCAGGTCTCAGACCATACACCACACACTGAATCAAAT
>JACXGM010003170.1:14286-43231 GCA_016801145.1 Umbra pygmaea | reverse complement strand
TACTATCGATACATCTCCCCTTTTATGCCAACGCGCGTACGCGCAATCATCTCAGATGACTCAATCCTGCGATACTAATCGTAAACGGCAGGTGTGTTCGAAGAACCAAATTAGCCAGATCATGATTAGCCCGATGAAGTCATCTTGGATGTGTCCTTTGATCTCGGATGTATTAAGCGACGTACGAAGAACCGACCCCAGGAAACACCTCTAATCATGTCCCACAGGGGATGATAACATAGGTGCAATGTGATGACGTTTAATCCGGTTCCTGAGCAGGTCAACATGTGTTTCATAAACTGTCTCTGGTGTTGTTAGGTTAAAATTGGTGATCTTGCTAAGTTTTAACATTTGTTTCATAGATATAAGACTTGTATATATAACCTAAAAATTGCATTTGCAAGCTTTGATTGAAATCCAAATTATATTTTCTATGACGCGAAAAAAAAAGGTAATTGTTTACTAGGCACAGCTCACATTATGCCGTGTCATGTTATGGTTGTTATAGCTATTGTAAAACTGAGACATTTGCTAGATTCCTGAGTTTTAAGCTTTGTAAAGATTCTTCAGATTCGGCCCCCTTGAACATTTCGACCTTTTGCCACATTTCAGGCTTCAAACATAAAGATATTAAACTGAATAAAAAACTGACGAATTGGGCGAGCAAAATAATTCAGCTCCTTTACTTTCAGTGCAGCAAACTCTCTCCAGATGTTACGTGAGGATCTCTGAATTATCCAATTTTGACCTAAATGACTAATGATGATAAATAAAATCCACCTGTGTGTAATCAAGTCTCTGTATAAATGCACCTGCTCTGTGAAAGTCTCAGATGTCCGTTGAAATCACAGAGAGCATTATGAACAACAAGGAACACACCAGGCAGGTTCAAGATACTGTTGTGGAGAAGTTAAAAGCCGGATTTGGATATAGAAAGATTTCCCAAACTTTAAACATCCCAAGGAGCACTGTGCAAGCGATAATATTGAAATTGAAGGAGTATCAGACCACTGCAAATCTACCAAGACCCGGCCCTCTCTCTAAACTTTCAGCTCATACAAGGAGAAGACTGATCAGAGATTCAGCCAAGAGGCCCATGATCACTCTGGATGAACTGCAGAGATCTACAGCTGAGCTGGGCGAGTCTGTCCATAGGACAACAATCAGTCGTATACTGCACAAATCTGGCCTTTATGGAAGAGTGGCAAGAAGAAAGCCATTTCTGACAGATATCCATAAAAAGTGTTGTTTAAAGTTTGCCACAAGCCACCTGGTAGACACACCAAACATGTGGAAGAAGGTGCTCTGGTCAGATGAAACCAAAATCAAACTTTTTGGCAACAATACAAAATGTTATGTTTGGCGTAAAAGCAAAACAGCTCATCACCCTGAACACACCATCCCCACTGTCAAACCTTGTGGTGGCAGCATCATGGTTTTGGCCTGCTTTTCTTCAGCAGGGACAGGGAAGATGGCTAAAATTGATGGGAAGATGGATGGAGCCAAATACAGGACCATTCTGGAAGAAACCTGATGGAGTCTGCAAAAGACCTGAGACTGGACAGAGATTTGTCTTCCAACAAGACAATGATCCAAAACATAAAGCAAAATCTACAATGGAATGGTTCACAAATAAACACATCCAGGTGTTAGAATGGCCAAGTCAAAGTCCAGACCTGAATCCAATCGAGAATCTGTGGAAAGAACTGAAAACTGCTGTTCACAAACGCTCTCCATCCAACCTCACTGAGCTCGAGCTGTTTTGCAAGGAGGAATGGGCAAAAATGTCAGTCTCTCGATGTGCAAAACTGATAGAGACATACACCAAGCGACTTACAGCTGTAATCGCAGCAAAAGGTGGCGCTACAAAGTATTAACTTTGAATAATTGACTGTGTACATTACAATGCACATTGTAATGTACTGAATAATTTTGCACGCCCAATTTTTGATTTGTTACTTTCGCAGGCACTGTATATATATATATATATATATATATATCCTAAACAATGAGGTTGTGAGCCGGGTTTCTAATCGACAGAACTTTAATTTGAGGTGCAAAAGTGGCCAGCTGAGTTTACAAGCTAATAGCTTTTGTTACTGGTAATGTACGCCACATTATGACTAATAATTATCTCATTGCCTAAGCTATTGTAAAACGGAGACATTTGCTACATTCCTGAGTTTTAAAGTTTTGTAAGATATAAGACTTGTATATACAGTCAGTATAGAAAAGAACCACTCCCCTGAAAATAATCACATTTTGTTGCTTTGCAAAGTTTTTCCTGAGAGTTTCTTTCATTCAGCTGTATTTACTGAGTGCAACTTATAACATCCAAGTGAAAGATTAACACCAACATGTCAGAAAAATAATAAAAACTCAATCACTGGAAAAAGGATCACCCCCTTGTTTCAGTATTTTGTTGAACCATCTTTTGCTTTAATTACAGCCTTTAGTCTTTTGGGATATGTCTCTACTAACTTTGCACATATAGACGTTGCAATAGTTGACCACTCTTTGCAGAACTGCTCAAGTTAAGTCAGTTAAATCAGTTAAATTTGATGGTGACCGTTGGTGGACTGCTGTCTTCAAGTCATTCCACAGATTTTTAATGGGGTTTAAGTCTGTTCTGACTAGGGTTCTGACTAGGCCATGCAAGGACATTCACCTTTTTCTCCTTTAACCACTGTGTGGTCAGTTTTGCTGTGTGCTTTTGGTCATTGTCATGTTGGAAGGTAAATCTTCTTCCCATTGAAAACTTTTTAGCAGAGAGCAGCAGATTTGTCAAGAATTTGACAGTATTTTGCCACATCCATTTTTCCTTCTATCCTGACAAGTGCTCCAGTCCCTGCTGCAGAGAAACAACCCCATAACATTGATATTACCACCTCCATGCTTTACTGTAGGAATGGTGTAATTTAGATGGTGAACTGTATTGGATTTTTGCCAGACATATTGCTTGTCGTTGATACAATTCCATTTTAATCTCATCTGACCATAACACCTTTTTCCACGTGGCTTTAGAATCTTCAAGGTGCGTTTTGGCAAAGCTCAGTTGTAACTGCATGTGGCCCTTTTTGAGGAATGGCTTTTTTCTTGCAACCCTCCCATACAAGCCAAATTTGTGGAAACTTTTTGATATTGTTTTCACATGCACTCAATGACTGTGTCATGAATCTTTGTCATGAATTCCTTCAACTGCTTCAGAGTTGCTGTCGGCCTCTTGGTAGCCTCTCTGACCAGTTTCCTCCTGGCTCTTTCATCCAGTTTGTAGTGACGTCCTGACCCAGGGAGGGTCTGTGTTGTACCAAATACCTTTCACTTCTTAGTAATGGACTTCACTGTGCTTTGAATTGTTTTGTATCTCCTGACTTGTGCCTGTCAACAACGTTATCCTGTAGATCTTTTGACATTGCCTTGCCACCCATAGTTGATTGTTGTCTTTATAGATGCACTACCAAGGACTGAAATGCTTCAGGAAAAGCTTGTTTCATGCTGAACTAATCGAAATGACCTCAGCTGATTACAGTTGAAAGTCACTTGGCTTTGTGTGCTATTGAGGGGGGTGATTCTTTTTTAGGAGGGGGGTGATTATTTTTCCAACTCAGTGATTCTGTTTTTTAATTTGTAATTTCTTGGTATACAAGTTGGTATTATACCTTTCACTTGGATGTTATGAGTTGTACATACAGGTGAATGAAACAAAAACTGTGTCTATCCGTTTTCATTTCAGGCTGCAGAGCAACAAAATGTGATTATTTTACAGGGGGGTGATTCTTTTCTATACCCACTGAATTACCAATACATTGCATTTGTGAGCTTTGATTGTAATGCACAGTGTATTTTCTATGAGGTGAAAAAATAATGTAATTGTTTACTAGGCGCATAGCTCACATTATGCCCTGTTATGTTATGGCCATTATAACTATTGTAAAATGGAGACGTGCTAGATTTCTGGGTTTTTAAGCTTTGTAAAGATAAAAAACATGTACAGTGGGAAGTTTTCCTACTTACAAAGCATGTAGAGGTCTGTCGTTTTTATCATAGGTACACTGTGAGAGATGGAATCCAAAACAAAAATCCAGAAAATCACAACGTATGATTTTTAAATAATGAACATGGTCTCAGCTGTTTTCACGTCATTGACCAGTTTGTGCCATGTAGTTTTGGGCTGATCCCTCACCTTCCTCATGATCATTGATTTCCTATGAGGTGAGATCTTGCATGGAGCCCTAGACTGAGGGAGATTGACCATCATCAACTTCTTCCATCTTCTAATAATTGCGCCAACAGTTTATCCCTGGTCTTGGCCATTGTGGAGAGGTTGGAGTCTGTTTGAGTGTGTGGACAGGTGTCTTTTATACAGGTAACAAGTTCAAACAGGTGCAGTTAATACAGGTAATGAGTGGAGAACAGGAGGGCTTCTTAAAGAAAAACTAACAGGTATGTGAGAGCTGGAATTCTTACCGGTTGGTAGCTGATCAAATACTTATGTCATGGAATAAAATGCAAATTAATTATTTTAAAATGATAGAATGTGATATTTGTGATTTTTGTTTTAGATTGTCTCTCAGAGTTGAAGTGTACCTATGATGAAAATTACAGACCTCTACATGCTTTGTAAGTAGGAAAACCTGCAAAATCGGCAGTGTATCAAATACTTCTTCTCCCCACTACAGCTAGCTTGGTGAACAATACTATTAGCTAAGATATTACTTTGTGTGGTAAGTTTGAACCCAGCCACATCTGTGGGGATGATGCAGACTCAAAGGACACAGAACGTCTGTCGAGTCTGGCTCTAGTTCCAGCCGACCACTGACTGTGCTAATGTGTTGCTGTGTGTTAACAAATCATGACATACATGTGTGGATTGTATGAGGGTGTATTTACAAATCATTCAATATATTTGTGGATATTTGTCACTAATCTAGCTCCATACCACTCTGCCTATAGGTTAACTATTTACATGATAGCTTTTGTGTCACAACTTAACTCACATTCCCATTGGATGGCCTGCAAAATTTGACTTTTGAGAGGTTCACCACGCAGCCTTCACAGGTCCAAAATAGACAATTGTATGTATTTTGAGTGATTACAGCTAACAAGTAAGGTGGAGAGAATGAGTCCCAATTGCAAATATGTTCGCTTTTGGGAGAACTTATCTAATACATTTTCATACCACTAACTTAAGCAGGGTGAGTATGATGAACTTGCAAATGTGGAAAACTCAGTGGTGCCCCATGTTTTTTCAAACATGGGGTTGGTGTCATTTTTATTATATCATACGTACCAAGGTGGATGAGTGTACCATTGTCTTTGTGGAAGATATGTGCATGTGCGTGTAAAACTACATCCCTACACATGTTCATTGGTCAATGGCGGCTATGTTGGTTGACAGACTGTGCTGGATTATACAATGATTGGATATTCGCTGCTATAGATCTCAACAGTCCCGCCCCTCGTCCGAGAGAGCTTGGGTTCCGGAAGTAAATTCCCCATCCGGAAGTAAATTCCCCATTCATTTCTCCCGTTGACTTCTGGAAAAATCTGTTTATAAGGAGTTTTAGACCATGCCTTAGGCTAACCAGCGACTCATAAGCATACAAATATAATTTCGAGTGAAAAAGTTAACCGCAAATCCAAAAAAAGTAAAAGGTACAAGACTGTACATATTTTCCATTCCGAGCAAAGGAACTACTCATCCCATAAAACATTGCAAGTGTTATCTTTCCGCCTTTACATTACTTTAAATTACCTAACTTTAGCTAACTTCACTTACACAATGTCATCCTTGAAATATGATGTAAACTACAGCTATCCATAACTATCCATATTTTTTGCTACGACACAGGCGTACAACTCGGGCAGCCTAAAAGATGCATGCAAAACCATTAGACAAATTTGAAAATGATATTTCTCTATTCTGCAGCAATACTATTATAAGCCAAATGTTTATTTCAATTAACACTGCCTGGCGGCTTAGACGTGTTCTTATACACTCTACGTTTCTACACTGGAATCATTCTTTCCTGGCAACTGCGTCTGAAGCCGAGCCTCTAACTTAGCTATCTTAGCAAGGAGAGTACAGCAACTACAATATGACATGCTACTTAGCTTCGGTTGGAAAGCTTCCATACATGAATGATTTTAAAACTAATCTGAGAAAACATCACCTAGATGGCTGTACAGCTAAACATTGCAAACTAAAATTAACTTAGTAAACTAAATTCATGCTAACGTAATTCCTTGCACTTACTGTCTCAAAACACATAGCTCCCCATTCACTTTAGAAAAACCTGAGTTATTTATTGCAGGGAGTTGATTGAAGAGTTGAGGACAGGGATCCATTGTGTTGAGCCAGGGCAGAGGTGGCCAGTTGTGCGAATGGTGTTGTTTCAACTAGTAGGCTAGGGGAAAGCAGTTGAGCGGGGCATCGGCTGGGCAGCCCACGGTACTAGGTTGTACGTTGCGCTTGATTTTAAAAATGTAATGACAAGTAAGTATCTGACCATATCATGGCTGACTTTGCACCGCCATTTTGTTCAATCTTTTTGAAACAGTTCACCTGGAAGCCAGTAGCGGTGTTACATTGTGGCTAGCCTAAGGCACACCGGTGCAATAATTAAGCATCTTGATATGCCAAACCTGTGAGGTGGATGGATTATCTTGGCAAAGGAGAAGTGCTTTCTAACACAGATTTAGACAGATTTGTGAACAATATTTGAGAGAATTAGTTAGATCTTAGATCTTTGAGTTAGCTCATGATGAATGGGGGCAAAAACAAAATTATTGCTTTTATATTTTTGTACAGTGTATGTGTTAATGTATATACATTGTTCTTACTCCTCAGTTTACCAAATTAGTCATTTACTTATTGTATAATTTGTCTGAATACATTAATCTAACTTTAAACTGTTTTGATTGTATGTGTTTGATTGCTTTAATGAGGAATCTTTGCGATCACTCCTTACATTTCATTGTTAATTCTATGCTTTCACAATGTGTACCCTTGCTGGGCTGATGATACTGTGATAAGCAGAAAAGAAAAACCCTGATGCGGTGAGTAAAACAACGTATGCACACAAGGTAGCCATTCTCCACCATCCTCCCACAAATGTAAAAGGGACAGAGCGGAAACAAGGCAGGGATGTATTATTTATCCACAGAGGCAGTGTTTTAAGTGTTTAAAAGTAAACTTAATGCACTTCTCTATTAAGGATTCAAAACAAAACAAGTAACCACAAAATACACAGAGCTTGATGGATCCTTGTAGTACAGCGCTATGCCTCCTCTCTAGCCAACAGCCTTCTCTTCACAGGTACAACTGTTTCTCGGCCGGCTAATCCTCCTCAGTGACAGAGAAAAGAGAGCAGAGAAAAAAACATAGCTTTAGCGGGTCCACCATATAGCTTGCCACTCAGTGTGTAGAGCATTCTTCTTATAGGGTTCCTTATTAACCCTAATTGGTCCCAGCTGAGTCCATGAGGAGCACCTGTGTCCCCCAACACTTTCTGGATGTTTAAGAGATGAGAGGAGTGCTGGGCTGGTAGGCTGGGCGCTCTCCAAGGTGCTGATCCTCTGACAGTGCAGCCCTTAGGGAGGACAGGGTTGAGATGCTGACATCCTCCCTTGTGTGCCACACTTCATAGACTCCAAGTTGGGCGGACTACAGCTGTGAAGGTGTAGTGAGGTATATCGAAGAAGACCGAAGGGTACAAGTGGGTGTATTGATGTGGAGTAGGTCTGTGAGGTAAGGAGGAGCAAAGTTATAAATGGCCTTGAAGGTGAGCAGCAGAATCTTATAGTCATTGTGGTATTTAACTGGTAGCCAATGGAGCTGCTGAAGGACATGAGTGATATGATTAGTGAAAGGGGTTCTGGTGATGATGTGAGCAACAGAGTTTTGAACCAGTTGAAGTTTATGTAATGATTTACAAGGAAGAGAATTATAGTCAATGCGGGATGTGACCAGATTATGAACCAGGATGGCAGTACTGTCAATCCTGAGAGAATACTGACTGTGCTAAAGTTGCTGAGGTGTTTTTTTCATGTTACCACACTGTACCCCCGAAGGGGCATAATATGGGGCTGCCTTTTTTTTTCTCCTCGACTTTCCTCATGTAATGCTATATTGTTTTTCTAAATCCCTGTCTTCATGTTCTGTCTACCCCCTCTAAAGTTTGTGATGTATGAACAGGTTGATGGCTAATTTCGCTGGTACTTTAACTACAAATCCCATAATTCAATGCAGTACTTAATGAGCCAATCCATAGCCTTTGACAAAGCAGCTCGAGTGGCTTGAATCGCAAACCATTGAGTAGGCAGCTAGCAAGCTCGTGAGGTTTTGTGATGTCTAATTGTTATTTTGAACAAAAAGAGATTTTGTGTCAGAGCATGAAATGCATCACGTTTTTAGCAAGCTTTGAGGGTTGTCTGTTTTGACAGTATCATATCAGATTGAGCACAATGTCTACTACACCTAGCATATGATCATAACACACAGACCAGCAGTATGTCACTGTCAGGCAGCCATTAACCAGCACCGCTTCACTGAAGATCACGTCTCTACATTCTTTGGCTTCATGTGCATTTAAGACATAGTATGGTGCATTTTATTTTTAAATAAATAATAGAAATAACTAATTTTAAGTTGGCTAAATAAATAATGTTCTAAAAGGTTAACATTAGCTAGGTATTCCAAAACTAGTTTACTGACGTAGCCAGTTAGGCTAACCAAACAGCTCCTGTAGTAAGCTAGGTTAGCTATCAACAAAATGACAGTAATACTGTTACCTAACATTCTAAAATCCCTAACATAGTTCAAAACATAATGTAGGCTAACTGAATTAACATAAGACAATAGAACTTACCTATACAAATAAATAAATTTAATCTCTGGGTGGGACTTCTGCTTCCATTGTTAAATCAAAGGATTTTTATTTAACTTATTTCACAAATGTATAGCTTAAAACGGACCGATCCATAAAAATCTACAAGTGTACGGCACTAGGACAGATATGCTGCTGCTGGGATGGAATCGATAGTGAAAAATGCGGGTGCTGATAAGGCACCAAAAATGAAGTTAGAAGAAAAAAACTATAACAAGAAGTGTTGTGTTATCACACAATCACATACATATTGGCCCAGAGTTTACCTGTCAAGCTGCCTGTCATCTTGTGTCCACAACAAATATCCTGTTTGATACACTCTGGTTTTCATGCAGTTCCCACTAAGTAAACTACACACAAACTGTGTTTTCTTGCTCTGCTGGGCCAGTAACAAAGGTTCAGCTGAAACTCTAACATTATAGGAGAGCGGGCTAAGGCACTGATTGCATTCCTATTCTTGCCTGAAGTCAACCTTGCAAAGTTTGTAAAGGCAGATCCCTCTCCGCCACAGCACCATTCAATAGCCACATTGCACCACTGTAATGTATTTCCAAACACCATTACTTTGCAGTTGACATATAGATTTGTGTGTATACATTAAAAATAACTTCAAGAATGAAGACATTCTGAATAATCCAATGGAGATTCCGCTCACTTGCTTTCTTCATGCCCAACCCCCACCTTTCTCCCCTACCCCCCTTCTGCATTCTCACCTCATTGCAGGCCTTCAGGCTAATCTACAGTGACATCACATTAGTACCAGCATTCACAGCCATTCCCATCCCTCCATGGGCTACGTTAATTAGGTTTGGACCAGCTAATGCTACATCCACAGAGAAGGAATGTAAACAGCTGTCAGGGATATAATGCACACACATAGACACAGAAAACAGACACACATACAGGAAAATGCACACACATTACAACCACATACACATATACACGGGCGTACCTACACTCGCAGACAAACACCCCTGAAACACTTTTTTACTACAGTATTCATAGGCCCAACTGTATTGAGAAAAACAGACAATTACTTAAAGTGATAGTTAGATTGGATATAGAGTTGTATGATGTTTAGGCACCCCTGGAACAAAATTGTTACAATTAATATTTCTGTTAACAGAAGATGACCTGACCGCTGCATTATACAAAGTGAAACATGCCACCTTTCTGGAATGTTTAGTACAGGATTGTGATTTTGTTATGACAGGATTGTGATTTTTGTTATCTTCGTCGCTGATCTACTAGTCACCGGTCCGAGGCACCTCATCCTGGCACCTTATCCTGACTCGTTAGGGCTTCAATCAGGTCCCGTTTACATTCTGATAGCTTTCAGCCACATAAAGATAGAGATAAGAGAAAATGATTTCCATAATGGTCAAATTTACATTGTCATGTCTCGAGATGGCAATCACACATTTGTGGGTGTGTCATGGAATGTCATTCCACAATAAACATTTCCCGAGACATTCTTGAACAATTCCATATACATTTACAAAGCCCCAGGTGGGATCTTTCTAAACATTCTTATGTGCTCCTTGGGAGGTCGAGTGGAAATTGAGAGAGATATTGCATTACATTTTATTAATTTAGCAGACACTCTTATCCAGAGTGACTTACAGTGAGTGCATACATTTAGGAAAAACTAGGTGAATCACAACTTAGTAGTAAGAGCATTCAATATTTCAAACAGTGAATAGGCAAAATCAGTGCTAGAGAAGGATCATACATATAAACAAAATATTTTAGGACAATTGAGGTGGAATACAACTAATTTAGGTATTCTTTGAAGGTGAAGGTTTTCAGAAGTTTCCTGAAGATGGGTAGAGACTCTGCTGTTCTAGCCTACAGTGGAAGCTGGTTCCACCACTGAAGAGCCAGGACAAAGAAGAGTTTGGACTGCTTGAATTGGGAGCTGAATTATCAGAGTGGAATGGTCAGGAGTGCAGAGGTGGCAGAAAGGAAAGCCCTTGTAGGGAGGGAGGGTTTGAGCATTGCCTGAAGGTATGGAGGAGGAGTTCCTCTTGTTAAACCGTGGTCTTGTAGCAGATACAAGCTTCAACTGGGAGCCAGTGGACTGTGTGTAGAAGTTGGGTGACGTGGGAGAACTTGGGAAGGTTGAACACTAGGTCAGGCTGTTGTTTTCTGAATGAGTTGTAGCGGTTTGGTGGCAGACACCGGGAGTCCTACCAGGAGTGAGTTGCAGTAATCCAGACGTGAGATGGCGAGTGCCTGGACAACTACCTGGGCTGCTTCTTGGTGAGGTAAAGTTGTGCTCTGCAAATGTTATAGAGCGTGGAATGAGTAGGAACGAGTCACAGCCTTGATGTTTGCAGATGGCGAGAGGGTATCATCCAGGTTCATGCTAAGGTTATTTACACTCTGGGATGGACTCATTATTGTTGAATGAGTCATTATTTGGTCCTGCAAACATTAATTTCCCACTAAAACATGTGATTTAATCTCACTTAAACACAAATAATTCCTTGCTCAAGGTGTCAAAATTAAATGTTCTTCTCTCTTTTCCTGCTGTACAGAGATATAAAAATATGATATTAAAACATGGAAAAATCCTAAAACACAGTTAACACAAACAGAACAATCTAACACAAGTGTCTCTAGGCCTAAAAAGCCAATGAAAAAATATATGTTTTAAGACGGGATTTAAATACAGTAATAGTGGGGGAAGACCTAATTGTAAGTGGAAGTTTATTCCATAGCCTGGGGCCCACAACTGAAAAAGCACGATCGACCTTTGATTTTAAACGAGACAAAGGACTATTTAAAAGAAGCTGATCAGATGATCTCAGAGACCTAGAAGGATAATACAATTTAAGTAGGTCAGAAATATACAGAGCCAAACCATGTAATGCCTTAAAAACAAGTAACAAAACCTTAAAATCAATTCTATACTTGACTGGTAACCAATGGAGAGAGGCCAGTATCGGAGAGATATGGTCCTTCTTTTTGGCACCAGTCAGCAGTCGCATTCTGAACAAGCTGCAATCTAGATATAGATGACTGGCAAACTCATTTAAAACCATGTTTGAGAACACTAGCAACTTATATTACCTGCTAACACAAATGCCTTTTAAATAAATACGGATGTTAATAAATGTGTCTTTTGTGTATAGTTTTGAATAGGTATCGTATCAAGTTCAAGTTCATTTTATTTCTATAGCATGTTTACAACAGCCACTAGGCTGACCAAAGTGCTTTAAAGAAGTGTTAAATCTAAAAAAGAAAGTAATAAAAACACCTGTGTCACAACACACAGTAACACAAATAAAAGAATGAAAACAGTATAAGACGTAGGCCAAAAACAGAAAGGTAAGGAAAAGCCAGAAATTGAGGTTAGTATGCTAGTGTGAACAGGTGCGTTTTTAGTAAGGACTTGATGACAGACAAGGTAGGGGCCATTCTAATCTGTGGGGGCATGGAGTTCCAGAGTCGAGCCCTGCTACTGCAAATGCACGCTCAACTGTACGCTTAATTCTAGCGCGAGGGACTCCCAACAAAGCCTGATCAAGAGACCTTAAGCATCGGGACGGAGTGTAAGGATGGAGAAGTTCAGAGAGATAGACCAGTGCTAAGTTATTTAGAGATTTAAAAACAAGTTGTAAAATTTTGAATTGAAAATTTTGGATTGAAAGTTCGCATTGAATTCTGGACTTTGTGGTAAGTAAAATCCATTACAGAAGCACCGAACTGAACTCTAGGCTGTTTTCGAAAAAGAATGTAGGAACAGCAATGTATATGACGTTAGTCAGTCTAGGGTAACCTTTGTATATACTATATTAAAAATGTTTTATTTACTCTGGAATTGTCCTTTAAAAGCCAGTGACGCAGCTTTTCCCAAAACAAAAGACAAAAACCAGTACAATTAAATAAAATTAATTGTGAATTCATAGGACCATGATAAGGGCACGAATAGGCATGCTGTTTCTTTTTTGGGGACCCACAGGATCTTACGAGTTTCACAGAATAGCAGCTACAGCAGTCGTCCCACAGCCACTAACACATAGAATATCAGTTAACAATAGATGCACTTCAACCAATAACTATGCACACAACAATAATGGACAATAATCCCTGCCTGTCAAAGACCAACTGCCCCTTGTTAAAGAGCACACTAACAAGAGCACAGTAAATGACACCACACTGTTATATTTAAAACCACAAAGGTATCATTGTATAGAATTTAAAACTTCCAACCCACTACACCAGATCCCCGTTCACGATTTCCTCATAGTCCCTTACTTCTGGCTACAGCAACTTCCTAAACCCTCCCCCCCTTTGGTCCTACCTGCCCGAAACCAATAAAAACACAAATTATTACCACAGCAATATTAAAACTACCACACAATTAGGGATGTCACAAGAACCGATACTACCGAAACCTTCTGAAACCTCCAGGTATTACCGACGATGGCAGTGTTAGCATTAGCTAATTTTGTCAAGGGAGGATAACTGAAAAGAGCAGGAAAAATGAAACAAAAAGGGTTTCGCCCCTAGCTAGGTAGTCTGCTTTGTTCGGCGGAGAATAATATACTTTTTTCATTTTTAAACTTAAAAAAGTATGTTGCAGTCCGATTACATCACTTCACCCACCTCTCCAACAGCAACAGCCTGACAGGCTGAGTCCCAGTATGCAGCAATAGGCAACAGCGGTATACTGCATGGAATGAAAACAGTACAATATGATCAGATTAACTGGTCACCTCAATGTAGAAATAATATCTACTGTTAGTATAAGAAAAAAACAGTTCCTTTTAGGTATATTAGTGAGCATAGTTTCACCTCTTCCTAGGCACCAACAGCCAGATTAGAAACCCAGTATTCCAAGCACTCTCCGCAGCCGTCGGGTTTCAGTCATTCTTCCCCTTTTGTCCTCCAGATCAACTTTTATCCCATCCTCTGTCCTTGATTGCTTCACCTCCGGATGTTGCCAATCACTCTAATTACCCATGGCCACCTGCAAAACGTAAATTCCAAACAATTTCCCCCTGCTACTCCCAATACTAACAGGCCCTCCGTGAACAAGCCGACTGCTTGCCTTTACACGTTTTGTCAAGAGATCTAAAGTCGCGTAGTGCCCTCTGGGTATTGTAGTTTATGTAACGTTAGGATCATTACCAATCTCTCTGACACTGAAACTTTCTCTCTGTGTGGATGAGTACCAGCTACCTGCAAGAAGTAGTCATATGCAAGAAAAAGTGCAGGTACGCTTAAGAGTAAAAGGTAGAAGTGCGGCTACTGCGTACCGGTGAGTACCTCCCCACTTCGAGCACTGCTTGGAAGAAGGTGATTTTCATGTCATGGTTCTTCCCTCCTGAGCTGTCTTCCTTTTGTGTGCCTTCCCTTTCTTCTGGTGTCCTTTGTGTGTGTGTGTCGGTTCTGTTTTGGGTTTGTTTGTCGATTCCTGCCCCCGGAGTCCCAGTTTCCCTACACACCAAGAAGGCACCAGTCCCATCAGCTCAGATTCCCAGCATCTGTTCCTCTACCCCCCGGGCTAATTGCTGCCCTCCCTGGAGGTGACAGCGATCAATCCTTGCCGCATTATTGTACCACCCAGTACGTTATATCACGAGCCATACCAAAGTACCTTGCCAGTCTGAGTACTGTGCTGTTTGTTTTGTTCTGCCTTTTGATAGCTAGTCTGAGTACTATGCCCTTATGGTTACAAAATATATTTTGTCTTACCCTGGTTCTCTGTGCCTTCCTTTCTAGTGTCAACCTGAGAATATAATCCGAAACCCTTGGAAACTTGCCTGTCTGCTCCGGTCAACTAGCCCGACTTCGCTACCAGTCTCTGTACCTGCCTGGTTCATTTACCTTTTAACCCTGCTCCCTGGGAACCTGCCTGCTATCTATCTCTGTTCTCATTATACATAACTGTAATATAACTACATTATTGTACTCACTACTCTATGGTTCGCGTTTGGATTTACCCTCTGTTCTGAGCTCATTCATTACAATTCAATCTGTTTTCATACACTGTATTATGTAAACACAGCATACATTCACATAAACATATTAATTCTTTTTTTTAGGGGGGTGTAGATCTTGTCATCCTCCTATTCTTTTGATCCCACTTGATACTTGTAATTGATCTATTGATCTGGTCAATATCTCCAATACATTCACAGACAAACAAGCAAAGCTCAACTGATGACAACGTATGGAATTTCAACAAAAAATAAAGTAGATTACCTACCTTAAGACCTCAAAAAAACATGTTTTTGATGTATGTTTTGGGTCATTATCATGTTGAAAGAGTGCACAGAGACCCAGGGTGCGGAGAGATGATAGCATCTTCTCCTTCAATATTTCGCAGTATGTCACGTTGGTGGATGTTGGAAGTTAGGAGGCAGAATGCAGAAGTTTTTGAAGAAGATTTAATATTGCAGGAATGTCTGCATCACAAATTATTTTGACATTGGTTGAATGAAAATGCTTTCGATTAATGAATGCATGTTCAGTCTCATTCATTGTCCTTATCGCAACATGAGTGCAGTCAATAGCACCGATTACATTTGGGAAACCGGACATAGCTGCAAATTGTGCTTTTTTGTTTGACCGTTCACCCGATGTGTACGGAAATTTTATGTAATTATGCGTCAAGCCTATTATATCGACTAACACGCCTGGCATAACCCGGCTAAGGGTTGGCTGAGATATCCCTGACCAGTCAGTTCCATCTGGAAACTGCCAGTTGCCAGTAATCCTGTTATTAGTGTTATGAAAGGCTCCAATAAATAATATGCAGTATTAGGCTATTATTATTATTATTATTATATTCTAACAGTGCAAGATCAGCTATTGTGCGTCATTACACATTGTGATGGCATGGCTTTTTATAAATGGCATGGCTTTTTTGTAACCATTTGATTGTATCTGAAAATCTACAGATGTCAGTATTAATCTAATTGTAAATGGAAAATAGTTATGCACAAATGGAATTTATTGCACCTTTCAAAATGGTTAAGACATGCGTCACGATGGAACGCATTTAAAAATAAAACGAATTAAATGCATATGAATGAACACTATGTTTCTGTATCTGATTATGACATTTATACTATGAAAACAATATTCCCCAATGGACAATAAAGACTATCAATTATCTATTCATTATCTATCTATCATCATCTTTTTATTTAACTATCTGCACCGCCAGACAGAGACATCGACAAGAATATCAGTTTTAAACATGATTTTGTTCTGTTTACCGTATTATTTATGAGGATGAATTACGTAACATGCCAATATTACAGATATTTCAGTGTTCTTTTTGCAAATATGTGCATGTGCAATATGTGCTTCATTTGCATTTACGTTACAATCTTGATTTATTTTGTTTTTTTTTCACTGCAGGCTGATAATTGTAAGCATGGCTTTGTGACATCTTCATATTATTAATGAGAGGCAGTATTTTGATTTTGTTTACACAACGCTCTGCAGTTTCAGACAGATCTACAGTAGCCTACGTGTTTCATCCATCTGCCGACGGTGTCGCCATTTCTCATTTCAACCGTTTTTGTGCATACACCTGGGTCAGAGTTGTCGTGAAGGACCCCGCATTTTCCCGTAAAGTTTGCTTTTTATAAATCCCAATCATTGCATAGAGAGCTGCGTACGTCTTCTTTTGTGCGTATGCCACGTTTGTAAATGAGGCCCCTGGGCAGGTGGAAAGAGCCCGGGCAGGAGTTGCTGTCCTCCAAACACCCCTCTCAGCTCCCCCCAAAAAACATTTGGAGAGAGCGAGGGGAACCCTCTCCTCGGTTTTCCCTGTGCTGTCAGATGTCATAGACAGCCCAGAAAAACTCATGCGACCTCCTATGTGGTGTGTCAATCTGTCACGTTGGTGGATGTTGGAAGATAGGAGGCAGAATGCAGGAGTTGTTGTCATAGATTCAATATTGCAGAAAGGAGCAGATTCTAACAACAGCATACAAGAATAATGAACAAAACTGACATACCAAGTACCTACAATGCAATATGTGGCATCGGCACGATTGGTAACAAGGAAATCAAACATTATTCTGAGTTAGGAGATATGCTACGACACACAACGAGGTGAAGGCTCAACTACACATCCTAACGATTAGTAATGGCTGCAACTGCTCACTCCCTACAACCAGGCGACAAAACGTTAATGACACACAAATACAAACAGTCAGAGGGAAACATAAATACACAAACACTAATTGGAATACAAGGTTCAGCTGATAATAATGAGGTGCATATACACATGGACAATTACAACACACACACAATGAATGAATAATGGAGTATATAGATATGTCCAAGTGGTGAGTCCAATCCAGATCATGACACAGTACATCTGTAAATTCATGATGCTCTCAAATGTTGTGCAATTCAGCAACACCTGCAGACTCATAGATCCCCACAGAGTAACACTGCCAGCGCCATGCTATACTGTGGCATTGAACATTGTACTCTTCCCATTTGCGACGCCATACTGTTTGGATGCCATCAGTTCAAAAAATATTAACCTTTGTCTCTTCTGACCAAAGTATGGAGTCCCAATATTCTTCACTTTTTTGTGCATGGGCTTTAGCAGTGGCTTTCTTTGTGGACAACACCCTTGCATGCCAATCCTGTGCAGCATATGTCTTATTTTGTCACTTGAAACAGCTTTACCTAACTGAAGTGAACTTGCGTGGCCAGAAATTCCATCCTTTAAAATTTTTGTATGAATTTTTGTTACTGTATTCTGACTGATTTGCAATTCTTTACTAATTGTCATGTAGCCCTGACCTTTCTTTTGTAAAGCAATTACTGTCTTTCTCAAGACTTGTGACATTTGTCGATGTGGTGCCATAATTGTCAGCATGGGCTGGGAGGAGATTGTATAGGTTAAATACCACCCTTAATTGTCAATTATCTTGCAGCAACCTGTGTAATGATTGGTTAGACTTGTCTGTTGTTCCAGTTAATTAGTATTTTACCAAGTTTATTAGTTAAAAACTTCATTGGGTGTTCTCATTTTTGCACCATGGTCATAAATTACTTTGTTATTAGTTTAGTTTATTTCAATCAATCAATATAAATCAATCACACAATCGCATAAATACGCAACATTACTTACATACCAAAAATATTTAAAAAATATCAGAAAAAAACAACAACAACAAAATGTCCCACAACCATTGAACGGCATTTACGTTTTAGGGTATATAAATAATGGCATGTCTATGTATTGAAAAAATAGACAATTAGTCATGGACACCAGGCTATGTTAATATGTGATGAGTAGTGTAATAATAAATACAGATAATGTACACTACAAGATCATGCTTAAAGTAGATAACACAAATCACTTGTTTTATTAAAGTTTGAATGACCAGTATGAATTGAAATACCTGACTAAGGTATCTAATTTGTGATATTAAAATGGAATGTTTTAATATATCCAAGAAACACATTAAAAAAAATAGATAAAGATGAAGATAAATCAAATTTGAATATCGGAAGACCGAATTATGTGTTAACGCTGCTGAGACAAGTGGTGAAACAATAACTAGCAGACTTGGATCAAGTTTATCGCCCCCTGTTGCTTTATTAGTATTCATAGCTAACAAATAATCAAGGATGTCATTTACAGTGAAAGGAGCCAGCAAAAAATAAAGATATATAAGCTTTATGCAGAGGTTTCTCATCTGTTTAAAAGTCTGCCGGTGAGCATTAGGGATAGCAGTGATAGAGTCAAGCTTAATTTGGGAAAGCTCTTCCGTTGTTCCCTAAAAAAGGTGTATTTTAGTCAAATGTGAGGTTAAACCGTCTGATTTCTGATAGGTCTAACATACACTTGGGCAGTAGACACTGCCAATTAGAAGCAATAACTCACTTAACAAATATTTATCAGTACATTTATCAAGATGTAGTAAACAATTGTAGATTTAGAAAGCTCCTTAATATTAGTTTGTGTTTGTTTAGGAATTAGCTGTGACAGTTGTAGTGGAACACAACATTTCTTCATAGGTTTAGAATCAAGTGTTGCCCAGTCCAGGTTAAAATTTCCTAGAATAATCACTTCAGATTACATGAGAGGCTGAGAAAACTTTTCTCAGCAGAATGAGTGCGATATAAACCCATTATGGTAACATTACAGTTGTTTCGTACATAAGGCTTTACGCTAGCAATTCAATTTATGTATGAGCAGTGATATATTTTGACAAAGAAACAGAGAGGTGATAGTTAGTATAGATGGCAACCTCTATCTGCTTTAAATACAATATAGCCATCTAGAGCAACATCTGAATCTGTTGTTTGGTTTGATAACCAAGTGTCAGAAAGGACGAGGATGTCTGGGATTGTCTGATCGATCATAATTTTAACAAGATTCAGCTTAGGCAGTAGGCCGCTTATATGTAAGTGTAATGAACCAAGCCCTACTGTTTTTAAGCATCACTAGGATGAACATTACATCTTTTGGAGGGCAAACCAAACCTTGCAGATACACAACAGGGAATTTGAAATATAACAGTGTGTGTACAACCACTAGGGGTTTCTTATGAGCAGGCATTAAAATAGTTATTCATCCACATTTCTAGCAGGCCTAATTGTATGCATATCATCACTTAAACCATGGCAAAGCAATGTTGTTGCACATTTGACTCTTTCATTAAGTTTGTAGCACTTGGGTCAGTCAGTCAATCCTTTAAGGCTTTCTTTAAATGCAGGGACATGAGCCAGGATTCCAGGTGATTTAGGTGAATACCATCCGATCTGTAAAAGTCATTTGTTTCCAGGTAGTGTCAAAATTGTCTAAAAATTAAAGTTCAACATTATAATCCAGGGAAGGGAGATGACCAGAAATGAAGACATTTTCTTTGAAGCAAGCAGTGAATCCAGTTAAAAGTGTATACTAAAATCCAGTTAAATGTGTGTACTAAAATGTAGTTAAAAGTGTGTACTAAAATCCAGTTAAATGTGTGTACTAAAATCCAGTTAAAATTGTTCTTAGCTGCTTTTCCATGTGTTTTCCCATTGTGATTGTTAGCATTACAGTGTTGTCCTTTACACGAGCCTGCGGATAGCATAATGATTGTGCACCTAGGACCATGACATTTATCACAATTGAGCTACCAAGCAATTGATTCCACGCAATTGTTTCCTAGGCTCCATCCCAGATCTCAGAGAATTTGCTGCATCTTCTGCATGGCATGGTCCACCCATAGTCCACGTGGCTCAATTTAAAGGCTTTGAGACACCACTGGATCTCAGAGGAGGTGAAAGGCGTTTAATGCTGTCTCTCATCTCATTTTGAGGCCATCTTACCACTTCAAAACACGACACATTAAGTAATGGACAATTCAGACTGATAGTGGTGCTAGAATGCTACACTCTGTAAACGGCGCCAGTTATGTGATCTGATCACAACATTTAGATGGCATATTACTGTATTCAACACTAAAAATTTTTTTATTTTGTTTTGAAAGATACATCACATTTTGAAGTGAAGCTCACCAAAATTGGTTTTGGTTACACTTTATTTGGAGAGTCTGAAATTCCATCTGTAGGTGCTTTACAGATCCACATCTACAGATACACTTTTTGGACTCTCAAAATAAAGTGTTACCTTGGTTTTAAAGATGTTACTTTTAAAAAGTACTTGTATATATGGTTTTAACTTGACAACAAAACTCAATTCATTCACGTGACAAAGTGGTTCAATGAGTCGCCCTAAATGCAAAAGGTTGCGGGTTCTAATCTCTTCTCTACACTCTAAAAACAAAAGGTTCTAAATAGCACTAAAAGTGGTTCATGGCTTGTAATCATAGGGGAACCACTTTAAGTGCTATATAGCACCTATCTTTAAAAATGGTGCTATGTAGTACCATAAGAGGTTCAATATAACAGCGGTTCTATGAGGTGCTTAAGGTGCTATATGGCACCTCTTATGGTTCTACATGGCACCATTTGTTAAGATATGTGCTATTTTGCACTTAAAGTGGTTCCCCTATGATTACAAGCCATGAACCACATTTAGTGCTATTTAGAACCTCTTGTTTTTAAAGTGTACTTGTGGAAATAAATAATTTTGGAGAGAGACTATTTCCCCAAAACAGTGATAATACATATAGCTGGGTGGTCTGTGTATGGAAAGGGCAGTACCAGATATCCAACAGTTCCAATGCTCTGGTGATAGACAAGCCATGGTGGATAAACAGAGCTTCTGTTCCTCCAATTAGTGATGAGGCCTGCCAGGTGATAGAGGTGGGTTTTAGAAGGCCATTGTCCTCAACGCGGTGGTTTGAACAATGTTGCTAGCAGCGGTGACTATCCAATATCTCCCAATTGATTGAAATTAGCTATGGAATTTCCTGAAAGGAAAATCTAGCAAGAACCTCCGTAGATAGAGTTCAGGAAAGGTTATGCAGGACTATTCTGATGTTGATGTTCAAGAGCTTTTCACCCAGTCTTGCCAGCTACAATAAAGACAATAAGAAAGCATCAGGAGCTGACAAACTAACAAATCATTAGAATTTAGATACCTATTGTCTTATTTTTGTATTTGTGCTTTTTGCAGTGTAATTAAATCAGTCTTTCAATCTCTTTTTTTGTTTCTTCATTGAGCCCTTTCTCTATATTTGTCTCTTTCTCTCTTCTTTCCTCTGATTCAGTCCATATTCAATTACAGCAGTTTGCTATGTCCTGCTGACGGCACCCTCATTCCTCAAAAGCAGTTTCCGTTATTAACATTGATTCAGCGTAGATGTGATATTTATATTAATCACCAGATAGTGATCTTAAAGCCATTGGACAGGAGTCCTGTACTGGCTGGCTCTCGTGCTGGAGATGTTATTCCATCGCCCACTGTCACCTATGATTCACTGTTAAAATAAATCATCTAGACCCCTAAACGAGTACTGCTTGAGGGCTCACATTATAATTCAGCCGACAACTGCTGAATGGAAAGCTTATTTTATTTACAAACGCATTGACATATGTCTCCCTTGGTCTATTCATTTCTAAAGATACATATTCAAAGCATTATAGCATGCCTATAAAATCCAGATGAATATAGAGGCACACACATGCACAGTTACCCATTTTAAAATGTAAAACCTAAGAGATCTGTTATAGAGAAAGAGAGGAATCTTATGTTTTCAGATCGAAGTCATCATTCTACATAATGTTTATTTGCTGTGGGTGGAGGGATAAAAGAGGGGGGCAAGAAGCTGGAGTCAGAGTGACAAATGTGCTGACTAGAATAAGAAGCATTAGCAGATACTTCGCGTTAAAACCCTAAGACTCAATCCTTTAGGTAATGTCCCATTCATTTTAGATTCATGGCTTGCAGTCCTTTTTACTGATTGACTCCAAGCACCGTAAATCTCTGGCTGCACATTATCAAACATCATATTAGCTAGGGGGTTTCTCGGGCATACCTATCAGGTTTTGCAAAGAGTAAAAAAGTAATGGATGTTGTTGTGTTTTAGTTATTTTTTCATATAGCACTTTGGTACATGAAAGATAAGCAGCTGTAGATTTTTGTGATATTGGTATGCCTATGCCAGATATTATTCAGGTTTTAGTTCATTTTATTCCTTCTAGAGTCAAACTATGGCACCTATATTAAACTGATAGAACCATACAGTAATGAAGAAGTAATGGTAATAACAACTGAAAAGGTGAACTTGCAGTTACCCCCTATAGCTTAATATAGACCGGAATCATGGGATATAGACTGATGTAGACTGGATTCATTATATAGACAGCATTCATAATCCATTCTGAAAGTAAAATCAAAATTTACACAGCTTACAGCAGTGTAAAAAACAGCAGGGTTTCTCAACATAGTCAGTGTGAGCTCTTTCCATAAGGAGGTGTCAAAATAACCAATTTGTATCTATTAATTTCTTAGATATACGTAGATGTTCTATTTAAGTGTGTCTCAAACCCAGGTTTGAGGAATGCCTGCTGATGTGTGGCATTGCCCTAAAAGTATCCCTAAGTTGCTTCCACCTAGTGGAAGTTTAATGATTTACAGCAAATCCAGTTTGTATTCAAACCAACTGTGCTTTTATGGTGCATTCGCTGTGCTCTTACTTTTAGTAAACAAATGTACAAAAGTTAAAAAAAACATACTTGTATTTTTCAAAAATATAAAGAAGTGATGGCACAGTTTCCTGTGCTTTGTTTGCTTGTTATTAGAAACCAGCCCTAAATCACATTAAATACGTTCTGAGGGAACTATTTTGTAAAACCGAAATATGTCAAATATGAACGTATGAGAGGGTCAATTACGTTGTAGGGAACTAAATTGAACACTCGAATAACGTTCAATATGAACATATGAAGATCATGACGTAGCATGTAAATAGTTTTTGCTAGGGCGGAGGTCAAGGATGGTGGATGGGCGTATTAATCCGCGACTTGCATCCCAGAGTTCTAATCCAGACCGGCACTTAGTGTGTGTTTTGTTCTACAGTGCTTGCGTCATGTAGACTGGCGATTGTCGGTTTTTGTAATGTTAACCCTAACCTTAGTTCTAACCTTAACCTCAGTAACATCATATTTAACCTTAACCGTTAGTAACCTCATGCCTAACCTTAACCGTTATTATCCTCCTACCTAACCTTAACTGTGAATGTTGCAATATATTTTCGAACGCTATGGAATGTATGGAATGTTCTCGCAAAGATCCGCTAAACGAAATGTACCGGAGCAACGTAATTGAAGTACAAAATAGCCTAATAACAAAACGTGCAGTAAAAACACCCTAATAATATTGGCATATAACGTAATTTAGGTTTTCAAAATAGTTTCCTGAGAACGTAATTTGGGAGAAATTCTGAGATTTACGGTTGGAAACAGAATTTAACCCGGGGGTCTGCGTGGCATAGTAAGCCAAGTTGCTGCATTGCACAATGGTTTACGTCATCATGGTCACAGGTTCAAGGCTGACTATGGGTTCTCTGACTTTCCCCGGGCCTCCTGCCTGAGGCAGTGCAAATTGGCATAGCACTGCCTGGGATTTGTGTTAGATAAATCAGATTATCTATCCTGCCATGTCATTATCCAGCGAGTCCTTGTGTCCAGATCGGGAGCCTGTGGGTTCAATCGCGGAAGTTTAGTTGGTGAACGTAATTGTCCCTTCGCCATCCGAACATGAACTTTCAGTTATCCAATGCTAGAAAGAAAGCTCACTATACTTTTACAGCATTCATAGAATGTATGAAAATATGTTAAATTATGGGGTTTTGAGATGTAATAAAAAGATTAAGAATATATTTTAATATACTAGTGTTTCTCTCAGGTTAATGGTGCTTTTAAACAGAACAATAAATCCACAAAGAAAAAGCTCTTCACCAAATTTTTTACAAATTTTACTGCACATTACAACTCTAAAGCAAAAATAATCAGCAGATTAAGCAATGTAAAATCACGATTGTACAACTTCAGAGACACATTTACTGCTAAGCCCTGTGTACAGTAAATTCTAAATACAAATTCAGAACACAATTACAAGTAACAAATACATTCAACGATAAATGGTTAATTTATCATACCTTTAAACTGTCCAGTAGAAATCAAAATATCTAGCTTAAATAGTTGAGTGTCATCTGCATAGCAGTGATAGGAGAGACCATGTGATGTTATGACAGCCAATGGATTGGTGTATCGAGAGAAGAGGAGAAGGCCAAGAACAGAGAATTGGGGACACCAGTAGTAAGTGACTGTGTTGCAGACAATGATACTCTCTGTGTCATCTGGTAGGAGTGGCCTGCCAAGTATGATGCAATCCAAGAGTATGCAGAACCTGAGATGCCGAGATCCGATAGGGTGAAAAGTAAGATACGACGGTTCAGAGATAGCTTGAGATCTACGAAGAGCTTCTGTTACATAAAGATAGAGCTGTCTTAATCAAGTGGCCTGTCGTGAAGACTGACTGGTTAGGGTCACGGAGATCATTCTAAAAGATAACAGAGTTTGTTGGAGACTGCATGCTCAATTGTCTTGGAAAGCAGAGACAGGAGGAATAACGGACCTGTAGTTTTTTACATAAGAGGGGTAACTTTTGGTTTTGTTAGAAGGGTAGCCACTCTTACTATCTTGAAGTTCGTAGGGAAACATCCAATTGTCTGGGATGGTTTTTCCAGACATGGTCTCCAGAAGGGTGGAGGGAATAGGGTTAAGTGGGCATGTTGTTGGGCGGCTGCAGGACATCATCTGGTGAGAGCGGGAGAAATAGATAAATGTATGACTAAGTTTGATGAGGCAGTAACCAGTAGAACCACAAGGCTGGATGAAGGAGTTCTGGATATCATCCACCTTCTTCTCAACATATTTGACAAAGTCATCAGCAGAGGGAAGATGGCAGGGGAGGTTAAGAAGAGAGGAGACGGTGTGAAAGTTTCCTGGGGTTTTGAGTGATAGAACGTGTCTTTAGCGGCAAACAAGGAGAAAGTGAAGTACGCGAGGAGGGATTGGAATGATGACAGGTCACTCTGGACTTTTGTTTTCCACCATTTCCGCTCAGCTGCCCATAGCCCAGTTCTGTGAGCTCGCAGTGTGTCATATTGCTACTGTGCAGGAGGGGGTGGTCAGGACAGCCTGGAGGAGAGGCGACAGAGAGAATTGTAAGCCTCGGAAAGCAAAGAGTTGAAGCAGTAGATTTAGTAGAAAAGAGGAAGATGGATTCAGGGGAGATAATAGGATGGAGGAGGTGAGAGCAGTCGAAGAGAGAGAACTAGTGTTGCTGCTGTGTGAGACATTAGTGGTGATAGTAAATATATAGGGGTGGAGGAGAGGGGAGAAAGAGACAAAATATGGTCAGACAACTGGAGCAGGGTAGTGGTGAGTTTAGGCGATAGACAGCATAGAGTGAATATCTGATCCAAAGCATTGCCTTCTTAATATGTAGGTGTCATCTGTGTAGTAGTGGGTAGAAGAGTGGAAAGAGAGAAGTGGGGAGAAGTGATTTAATGGTAGATGTCGGAATGTTGACATTACCCAGGAGAATGAGTGGTGAGCCATCATCTGGAAATTAGCTAATCAGCACATCAAGGGCACCTGTTGATGTTGGACAATAGAAGACAACAATGATAAGCTTGGATGGACAGGTCAAATAGACAGCAGTAGCTTAAGTACTCATAATAATTGAGAGCAGCCAGGGAGAGCCAAGCCACACCCCTACAGACGGCTGGCAATTTAAAATTCAAAACAAATTCCTTGCCGTCACATTTCACAGATTTGCTGGGCTTTTTCGAAAAAGATGGAAACAAACAAGCTTGAAGAAACTATTTATAGCCCATCAACACCAAACAATGAACCAAATAGATAACATACTTGACTTTCTAACTGAGGCCGTTTTTACACTACTATGGATTCAATCTAGATCTAGGAAAAGTGACGTCAATTTTGCTTTGCAGACATTTATTATGTTCTAAACAGATTGAAATCTGAATTGCCATGCGAGGCCTCCAGATGTAACGTGGGACGCTTTCTCAACATATGCCCCCTGTGACTAGATAACTAGATAGGTCTAAGCTCAGATCTTAAACCGATGTGTGTTTGACGCGATACGCAGTGACGTCAAAGTCTGAGTAAACAATGGACTCATTAGAGAATCTAGTTAACAGGCTATTGCCGTCATTGTTACACATTCCAGTGTTATTCAAACATTGTTTCAGTTGCAGTTTTAACAGAAAGCTGCATTTACATATACAGGTCCTTCTCAAGAAATTAGCATATTGTGATAAGGTTCATTATTTTCCATAATGTAATGATAAAAATTAAACTTTCATATATTTTAGATTCATTGACCAACTGAAATATTACAGGTCATTTATTGGTTTTAATGCTGATGATTTTTGCATATAGCTCATGAAAACCCAAAATTCCTATCTCAAAGAATTAGCATATTTCATCTGACCAATAAAAGAAGTGTTTGTAATATAAAAAAGAAAAAAGAAAAAGTCAACCTTCGAATAATTATGTTCAGTTGACTCAATACTTGGTCGGGAATCCTTTTGCAGAAATGACTGCTTCAATGCGGCGTGGCATGGAGGCAATCAGCCTGTGGCACTGCTGAGGTGTGATGGAGGCCCAGGATGCTTCGATAGCGGCCTTCAGCTCATCCAGAGTGTTGGGTCTTGCGTCTTTCAACTTCCTCTTCACAATATCCCACAGATTCTCTATGGGGTTCAGGTCAGGAGAGTTGGCAGGCCAATTGAGGACAGTAATACCATGGTCAGTAAACCATTTACCAGTGGTTTTAGCACTGTGAGCAGGTGCCAGTTCGTGCTGAAAAATGAAATCTTCATCTCCATAAAGCTTTTCAGCAGATGGAAGCATAAAATGCTACAAAATCTCCTGATAGCTAGCTGCATTGACCCTGCCCTTGATAAAACACAGTGGACCAACACCAGCAGCTAACATGGCACCCCAGACCATTACTGACTGTGGGTACTTGACACTGGACTTCAGGCATTTTGGCATTTCCTTCTCCCCAGTCTTCCTCCAGACTCTGGCACCTTGATTTCCGAATGACATGCAAAATTTGTTTTGTTTTGTTGTGCTGCTTCTCTGTAGCCCAGGTCAGGCGCTTCTGCCGCTGTTTCTGGTTCAAAAGTGGCTTGACCTGGGGAATGCGGCACCTGTAGCCCATTTCCTGCACACGCCTGTGCACGGTGGCTCTGGATGTTTGTACTCCAGACTCAGTCCACAGCTTCCGCAGGTCATCCAAGGTCTGGAATCGGTCCTTCTCCACAATCTTCCTCAGGGTCCGGTCACCTCTTGTCATTGTGCAGCGTTTTTTGCCACACTTTTTCCTTCCCACAGACTTCCCACTGAGGTGTCTTGATACAACACTCTGGGAACAGCCTATTTGTTCAGAAATTTATTTCTGTGTCTTACCCTCTTGCTTGAGGGTGTCCTTCTGGACAGCAGTCAGTTTGGCAGTCTTACCCATGATTGCGGTTTTAAGTAATGAAACAGGCTGGGAGTTTTTAAAGCCTCAGGAATCTTTTGCAGGTGTTAAGAGTTAATTAGTTGATTCAGATGATTAGGTTAATAGCTCGTTTAGAGACCCTTTTCATGATATGCTAATTCTTTGAGATTTTTATGAGCTGTATGCCAAAATCATCAGTATTAAAACAATAAATGACCTGAAATATTTCAGTTGGTGTGCAATGAATCTAAAATATATGAAAGTTTTTATCATTACATTATGGAAAATAATGAACTTTATCACAATATGCTAATTTCTTGAGAAGGCCCTGTATGTTAATGCTATCTAGATTAATGAGAATTTAGGTGGTGTAAAAAGCAGTGGCGCCCTCAGAAATATTTAATAGGGGTGGCCAGATGGGGCCACTGAAAATCTTGGGGTGGCACAACAAATCCAAAAACCAAAACTGAATTTCAGGAATTCTATTTTGCTGTTTAATTGTCTGCAAGAAAGGGTTGGATGTTGCGCCCACTCATTGTTGGGTAAAAGTGATTGAAGATGTGTTTTCTGTCAATTAAGATTTTTTTTATGTTTTGTACAGTTTACACCCTAAACTTCATTGTAATGTACAAAAAAATCTAAGATGACTTATGGAAAACAGTTCATTTTAATGGTTTTTGGACATGTTATCTAGCAAGATTTTCAAGAAAGATTTTCCAGATTTTTATAGCTGGCAAGTACATTAAAATATCTAAATTTCAGATGTGATTATCTTTTAAGCAATGGATATCATGTAACTTGTATCTGTCTTTGTTGGAAGCGAGAGGCTCTGACTCAGACAGTAACAAGCCCCCTCCTCACATCTTCATGTTCTTTAAGAGGCTCTGACTCTGACAGTAACAAGCCCCTCCTCACATCTTCATGTTCTTTAAGAGGCTCTGACTCTGACAGTAACAAGCCCCTCCTCACATCTTCATGTTCTTTAAGAGGCTCTGACTCTGACAGTAACAAGCCCCTCCTCACATCTTCATGTTGTTTGTGCTCCTGGTTGAACTTGAAATTCAGTCAAGCAACAATGACAGCCTAATACACCGCATTCCAAATTATTATGCAAATTATATTTTAC